>NPFG01000750.1:0-13791 GCA_002288965.1 Xylaria sp. MSU_SB201401
CCTGCCCCTGCCCCCTGCCCCCGATGCGCTGAAAACCGTGATGTCTATACACAACATGGCAGCGTGACCTTTGAGCTACGAGGAATGCATTTAGATTGAGACCTTTCAAGAACCAGTGCAGTCGTGGTCCGTATCCAAACATCGACTGGTCTGGCGGTAGCTCATATCAACACACAGATTGTTGTCAGTGACTGGTGTCGCATTGGGGAAATCTGCGGCTTAAATAACTCAAAGGTCATGCAAGTCCTACCATCAGGTTCTACAGCTACAGCTACAGCGACATCGTGTGTTTTGAGACATAGGTGCTGTCCTATGAGGTTCATCAACAGGTGGTCCCTGTCGGGCACTGAGGGCGAGGCGGGTCCGCGGGGAGGGGCAGGCATAAGCAATAATAATTCATGTGAATCGCTTCCTATTCAGCACCATGAACAAGCTACTGCCCGAGATTCATGATCGCATCGTTCATTTTATTGGTAGACGAAGTAGTGAAGAAACCCGACCGCCCTGGGAACAACATTCTCGCCCTATGCGCGGCCAGTCATTGCGGCTGTGTCGAGACCCTTTCAGCATGCGGTAGAGAGACTCACCTTTCGGAAACTGACGGTGTCAGGTAGCCCCGATGATCTTGATTCTCTCCGCCACATGTTGACACTACGGCGTTAGTATTACCTACGACATCTTGTTGTCCACCTTTGGTTTGATCAGACACCACTGCGCAGCACAACTGCTCCGCCTTTGCCCAGGCCGTTCGCAACCGAGGAAGAGCGAAAGCTTATCGATGAACCGATAACCAGCCACTTAAGGGATCTCTTCGATATTCTCGCTGCCTGGAGTGTGCCTAATTCACATCTAGTTCTCGAAGTTGCTGGGCCGCCGCTGTCTCGTCGTGTCGAAGACATCTCGGGCAGTCTATACCTCCGGTTTTCTCTGCTGGGCGCATCTGGCAGCATCGCTGATCTTCCGCTCTTGCCCATAGTTAAACAGTTCTATGTCTATTCCTGTCATGCCATCTGCACTCTCACCTAGCTACGCCACTCACGTCCAAGATGCCAAACGTATGTCGTGTCCAATGGGATCTATCGACTTGTCATGATACTAGCTGGGGTCTCTATCACTTCATGTCCAGCGCGGGCTTATCCAAACAATTGAACATAGCATGTTGCCGCTGTCGGTTGAGAAATTCACGTTCAACATGCCTATTCCAGAAACCAGTGAGTCCCAAGTATTGCCGAACTTCCTCGGATTGAGCTCCCCCCTTGACCCCGTCAGTATTGCCCTCCGTAAGCTCACCAAGGATTGCAACGAGGTGTGCATGAACGGTTCTATTCACCCCTCTCTCCAGTATTGACTTGCGAGACAACGCCGAACTGGCAGGAGCTAACACATCTCGAAGTGCGGGCATGCATGCGCGGTCCGGACGGGAAATGGCTCTTCAAGCTAGAATCTAGCAACGAGGCAATACCTGAGCCCCCTCCAGACGAGCTCAACTTTGAACACCTGCCACCGGGCTATGGAGATATGGAACAACAACTTGACGCCAACGACGACTATTATCGCAAATCCCGCTAGGTAATTGCACCCGCCGAGATTGACGGGCAGGTGGAGAACGAGTTCTTTCGCACTGAGCCTGAGGATGCGTCAATGAACGCTCTCTTGACCGCCTTCGCGTGCGGGTGCGACAAGATGCCTGCTTTACAAAGCACTTTGCTGCAATGCGAATTTGTGAATGTCGAAAATTGGCCATTCCAAGTCAATGTGCGTCGCGCCTGGCATAGTGGCTGTGTCGGATTGGGACACAACGCTTGCGAACGGGGACCACCGCCCTTGGCGCGTTTTCTTCAACATCAACGAATGGTGATCAACCTGGGAGACATTGGACGAGTTTAGCTGCCTAGGGCGTAAGTACAATGGGCGCGATACTACCATGTGCTACCTGTTGCGGGGGGAAGTTTCTTGGATTAGATGTCCCGTATGTGGAGGTCTATTAAAAATGATAAAAACAATAAGGAAGTTGAGTAGATACTTATCTGCTTTAGTATAAATGAAGTTAGGGGGGGGCAAAGCCCATGATTAAAGAATAAACATTCCCCCTATTTGGATGGCTAAGTAAGCTATAAGGAGAATTGACCTTTGGCCGAAAAATTCCCATATATTTTGTTCGAAACTATCGAGCGGCTTGAAATACAAGGGTAATTGTTCGTGGTTCCATCGCTCAGCGCCAAACTAACTGGGCATGTCACGGAACTACTAAGCCTAATCTCCAAATATAACATAGGCCAGAGGTGAGACTATATATATAGGGGATAGGATAGACTAAAGGTCAAAGTTAAAGCTTCCCTCTTTATATAATAATAATAAGTAGAATAGAAGATAGGCAGTGCCGTAATACGATAGGTACCTTGCGACAAGGTTATACACTATTAATATTGATAGTTATATTATAAATATATATACAGCTTCCCGATGGGCTGCCCTATGCCCTGACCGTTCGACTGACCGAGCATGAGGGACAAGAGAGGCCTCCGCGAGAAATTTCACTGCGAAAGTAGTCTTCCCGTGCCTAGTCAGGTCTAGATGATGTTGTACCATGAGCCCGAGACAATGCAGCGGAGGTTAAGCAAAGACGCGGTGCCTGAAACCAAGTTCACATGGCATTCGAGTGTCTGGAAACACATCGTCGTTATTCTCCTTCAAATCTTCATATCGTGCAATCGCACGAGCCTATAATAATACGACCAACACCCGGTGAAAATCTCGCCACAACAGTCCCGCGCGCATGGTCCACTTAGACCGCTACCGGGCGGTCGGCACAAATTCGCGACGTCTGTCCTGAGGCAGTCTGGACGTTGTAGCAGAGTAACTGCGAAACACGGCAGGGCACTAGTGCCGATCCCGTTGCATATTACTCTACGCAGCTCCTCCAGGTTCAAGCTCTGAAATACTTCATTAAAGACATACTTCCTCATCTCAATGTACCAAAAATTCCCAATTTACCGCTGATATCAACCACGTCATGACGTTGATCTGTTGGCCTTTTGCCTGTTGGTCTGCCTTACCTTATTGTTGGTTCCAATCCCGCAGTAGGAACTGGCTAGTGACGTTTCTAAATGCTTACAGCCTCGCTTTAGACTATTTTTGGGAGATTTGCAAGGGATATTATACATATAAATGCGATGTACACCTGCGCATTAGAGTGGTACGGTAGGTACCTTAGGTCTGCTTGCAACCGCGTTGCCAAGACAGGAGGAAAGCAAATGATGCAATCAGCAGGCGTCGATCATAACACTAGATCCCGTTGCCTGTTTCTGACACCTTTAGAGACGGAGCACGAGCCTCAAGAGAATCACCATTATTAAAACAGAGAGAGAGAGAACTACCCTTTTATACCTTATAGTCAACTCACTCGTTCCGCTGTGACAACGTAATCTTGCTGCCCACCAGGCTTGTTGTAAACAAGACAATCCCTACGTAAAGGAGTAGCATATAATCTCTAATGGCATTGCGAATGCGAACCTATTTAGAGAAGGATGTCTGCAGTTCTTTTTTATAATATTGCTTACAAACTGTCATTCATTTTTTTAGTGTGCGTTTATCATGCTAAAATCTCTACATTGTCATGATCTCTTAAGTACGCGAACTCTTCTAAAGGCACATCATTCACACTATCTTGTTCTTTTTCCGGGGGAACCCACCGCCTGGGCAGGCTGCATAGCCGTCCTAAAATCCTCATGTTGAATTTTCAAGATTGACTTTGGCGCCCCCTTTTATCAAGATATCTGCGCACCTTTCGCGTCTTTAAATCTCTGCCGCGGCGAATGCATTTCCAAGTCTCCCATGACGAACCTGTAGATTGACATCTGTCCTTCCGTTACCCACCAGAAGTTCTAGGTTGTCAACTGGGCCATATGCAACTGCAAATATCAGGGCACTGGCAAACTCTGCTCATAGATTCAATACAATGACTAGCATAGAAGTCATAAAGGGTAGGTTATGCGCACTATTGCGGCCTGAAATGTGCCGCCCTCATCAAGCCATGGACGTAACCCAAGACTGGCTTTACCAGAGTGGCTGGTGGCCGGTGGCTGTTGGCTGGGCGGTAAGACATGTTTCGCGTCTCGCATTGCCCCTCACGAATGTGAATGTGATAGATCACTTAACACGCCCGTAAGTGCGTCCGTAGGCAAGTGTACTTGTCGGGATGTAAAGCAAACAACAAACGCTCTTTCATCACAGTCGCAAAGGTATCGGCTACTTACCTACGCTTACCGAGATACCTAAGTCAGTTCTGTCCGCCAGCCCGTCATGCCTCCACGGCCCACCTCGGCCGCTGCGCCGCTGTTGTCCCGCCGGGGGTGGCACCCAACTCTGCGCCTACAACTGTCGGCCGTCTGCAAACCTCGGCCTCTGTCTACAACCCATCTCTGTCAGTCGAGGTCGAGTGCGGCACCCTGGAAAATTGTCAGGCCTCGGAGCTGCACCAATCACGGATCGCTGGACCTGGCCCTCGCCCTTAGAGGGATTGAGGTGCTAGCAGCTCGCAATAACGGTCAAGATGCGCTACAAACGCTTCAAAGCCTTACAGATCGGGATGGCTATACAATGGTTCTAAAGGGTATCCGCTGCTTGCAGGCATACCATGATCGTATCAGTCCTTTCTCAGTGGAGGTGGCTCAAAAGGCTGTCGCTGCTGATGATGCAGGAGGAATTGTGCATTCTTGGGTCTGCCAGCCCCATGTTCAAAAGGAAATCGAATCAAACCACGAGGGTAACGAGTAAGTTGACTTGAGCCACACTAGGGATACGCGTTGATTGAAAGTTTTCGCTAGGCTTCTATTGTCTCTGGTCAGTTACATCCTGGTAGGGGCTGGGAAAGCTTCTATAATCGACACTTGGATAAAAAGGTACCGGCCTATACAGCGGCGCCGAAGTAGTGAACATTACATGTCTTACAAATGGACAGACCTTATGAGGCAAAATTTAACGCGGGCGTTGATTGCATGGGATCCGAGCGGGCTTGCTGATCCCGGTTATGACTACTTTTCGAAAGAGTTTGAGGACTATTGGTTTAAAATTGGGCATCTGGGAGACACCTTTCACCACAATACGACCTCCGCACCATGGTTATGGACTACGTCCTCTCTGGATCATAAATATGCAAGGCTGCAGTATCCGGCAAGCTCTAAAAGTTATGAGCGCTGCGTGAACAACTTGATTGCGTACCAGACGCTGTTTCGTCCCGAATTTCGGCCCCTTCTGATAGCAGCGTATGCTATGAATCACCCTAACCACCCTTCCGCAGACCCATTTCTCTCGTTTTGCGAAGAAGTGTCTTGCGATTTGTATCACCCCGTACGATTTTTACATTGTACAAGCAAGGTCATAAATAAAACGCAACGTTGGTTTCGGGCGCTTGGGGAGTTTGCTAAAGAAATTCTAAACAAGCAAAAGCGCCACAAAGAAGCAGAGTTCGTCCACCGAGTTATTTACGGCATATGGGGCCGTGAAATTCAAGGTCGTCATCGTACCATTTCGTATGAGGAGCGACGCAGAGAATGGGAGCAGCGCAATCAGGAGGCGGTGAGGAATAAATGGCCGAAGTTCTACGTTCCATATGACTTTTGAGGTGTACATAGTTGATCAGACATTCACCAACTCATGCTACATCATGGATCAATATTTATTCAAGATCATGTACGGATTTTGCGGCTAAATGCGAGCCTACCGATTTCGAGTTCGTTGCTTATTACAGCTAACATCTATCCTTTCGATCAGGAAAATATATAACGAGACCCTAATTGCAAGTGTAAGGATAGATATACTTTCAGCACTCAAGGCTAGTGTAGCACTATATGATCCTCCAGCATTTCCATTGATCGTCGTGATGTATTATGAGCGGAAATGCTTAGGCTGACGTACGACATATAGGGTAGTGTCTGGTTTACCGCTTGTTACTCCCCTTGCCACATTTACGGGCGTTTCAGGCTCTTGCTGGCTCTAAACCTATAACAAGGGCCGGATTCAGGGCTTGGAAATAACTCCAGATTACAATAATCTACAATGGCTTGCCTGGTTCCTTGAAGGTCCATTGGGTCCTTTCCGGCCTTGCAGGCTGGCTTGAGTCCATATACAAGTGCCCTCGGGATCCGTAACCTTCGCTTATATGCCACTATGTATCATATAAGCGAAAGCTGAATAGCTTCGTCTCAGTAGCCTTGAGACATGCACAATACGAGAGTGTGCGGCCGAATGTGTAGCCTGAATTGCGCATGCAACAGCGTATGGCTATTCAGCGCGTGTAACAATGGACAACATTCGTAACAGGTGTTATCAGAGTTACCATTGACGCTTACATTTTGCCATCTCTTTAAGGTTTTAAACACCGCTGAATACATCTAGAGCGCGCAGGGCTCGCTTATTTGCTTTATTCACTGTGGGATTCGGGTATTATGATCTGACTGAGGTCTCATGTACCGGGTCTTTTGGAGCGTTCTAATCGCTGGCAGTGCGTTAGTATTCTCGGTCATTGGTGCTGTTTATCGATCACGGCCCCCATTAGGCGATTTAGATGCATCCTAGAATAACATGTATGTATACACTGCACAGTGAGTTTGAGTTCCAATATCACTTTTACAAGCGTTATGATCACTGATCCCATGATAAGAATTGATTTCATCAATTCGGGTATCATCTGTACCTGCATGCCGATTGCTTTTGCTCCTTTACAGGGCTACTCTGCCAAGGCAACCGTCTGGAGCAGCAACAGATGGCTTCCTGCGTGCAGTGGTGTCCAGATATATCCTTCCTTAACTATCACCGGCAGCGGAGGCTCTCACAAGCACCAGCTCCGGAGATGCGTACCCCCTACGCCTGAAGGAAGAGCTTCCTCCTCGCTAGAATTTTGAGCACAGCCTTACTCCTAAAGCAAATGACCCGTGATAAAACGCGAGGATATCACGGCCGTGACAGTTGATGACTGCTAGGACTCGGGGACTATCAGATGAGGTCCGAGGATTAGGAAATCGTATGGCGATTGCTTCTCTCATTAATGCGCTGAGTCATCGGAATCGCCATGCTACAACAATGGGCACGTGATAACCATATCCATCCTGTTTTACGGGCCGCCGACTTGGTCAACCCCCATGTAAGCTTACAGCTGTTGAGGTGGCACTGCACGCGATGAGGGCGAAGCTCTCAATGCAAACGTACGGGTAATGTAATTCCAATTTCATTAGGTAATTCTCAAATGGTTATTTCAAGAAAGTTGCGAGCTGGCGTCATCATAGCACAACGTCCCGGCCGGAGACTTAAGCAAAACTAAGGGATTCTGACTCCAATAGGTGGTACGGCTCAGGAAAACACCTTTTTGTGGCGGTGGCTCCGCAGCCCCCACAATCAACATGAAACCGCAGTTGACTAGGATGGTATCGTACATACCGAGCATACATACAAAATAAGGATGCGCGACGTCAAGCCTTCATTAGTGATTGGGCACTAAGATGACATGGTAGATAGACTCAGCGCCATCTAGCGAAGATGTTGATCATATCATATCTACAATGATCGATCCCGAGCCAAATGAAATATTGGTACAAAAAGTGAGAACTACTTACCTCGCTTTAGGGGTGACGTCATTCCCGGCGTTTGTTCCACTTGGGCTGATAAATATAGGCTGTCAGCGCTTGCGTATTGACAACGCCAACTCCTGAGCCCAACACAATTTTGAGAAACAACAGGAAGTGCCTTAACTTTCGCCTCTGTAGTAAGAACATCATACGAATTGACCGAACATGGCATCCTATCCAGTATGCTGCATCGCCGAAATGCCTATTGCAGTGAGTCTTTGTTTTATTCCGGTGAATGTGGAAACCTCCTGACGCGTCACCAGTTCTTGAACAAACTACTCGAGCAGGCGCATAGCGGAAGCGAGGAACTCGTGCCAAACAGCGAACATGAGCTTTCAGTTGTGACTGCTGCCAACGATGGCTCTGCTGGAATGCTAGATGGGGCAACGGTTCCACCACTCGACGATAGCTTCAAGCCTTTCGTCGCCAGCTCTCTAGAGGACGCAGCCAGGAACGTTGGAGGGGCCCGGTACTTTGCTGCTCTCGATCAACAGTCTGCAACTGATGACTCTGCCATTCTGGTACATCACGAGAAGGACGGTTCTCTGGCGACTGCTCGGGTAACGTTCAAATCAGTTCAGAGTCTGCTAGTGGCGCTTTCTGTGGCCAGTATTGGGTTCGGGGAAATCAGTGATATTGCCAATGCTGAGGGTGGAGTCTACGGAGCAACTGTAAAAGCCCCAAGAAAAGGAGCTCCAGCTCCACGAATGAGACTCGGCGGTAGCTGAACAATGAAAGGCGTGCTCATAGATGGCTGATTTCAATGTACTGAAGGAATAATTAGTTGTCAATTGATTTGATTTTCCTTCAGTAAATCTAGTATAGCAAACGTGATATTCTCAAAGTCTTTTAATCCAGAAGACATCGAGAGACACCTTTTGCTCGCAAATAGTCTTCGCCATTAAGCACGCTAATATCTTTTAGTAGATTACGCGGCTCCCACATTTGCTTTAACTTTTTCTTTGAAGCCTTCTTATTGCCAGTATGCGTGAGGGTGTAAGGAAGGTAAAGTCACAGCCGGATCTGAGGGTGCCGACAACGACCGCCATCAACAGAAAGAATAGATCTTATGTAAGGGGATTATCAGGAACATCATGCATTGATGGACATGAAACTTGGGGGGCTGCCTTTTAGGATCTCTTATGATGTAAGTTGATTTCTGACTCATCTCTATCTATGAATTCTACTCGCTATGCTAATGACAGAACGATTTCGGCAGTCGATCCCCTTGCGCCACGAAACACTCCGCGATTACATGCGTTAACATTCGTGCATGTGCCCGGCTGGTAATGCGTATTGCCGGCTAGGTGTCGGAAATTAAACCTCAACCACATTCTGGGGCATCACTGGACGGTATACCCTGGACCAAGACCTGCAATACCTGGATACTGATCTCACAGGATCTGGGAAGACTGAACGAATGACAATTTATTTCGATGCCATGTTAAAAATAAGTGCGCCATCAGTTCTACCTCACAGCCTCGTCTTGCTGATGCCTTCCACAAACAATACCGATGATCGTGTAATCCGCTTCAGCGCCGAAGAACGAGTACCAATGCCGCCTTCCCAAGTAGCCGCAGCAACTATAAGAGAGCAGTATCCGCTCTCAACGTATTGTTGAATGATAGCATCTACAGCAGTTCGAGAAACACCACTAGACAGTCTGCATATATCATTTTCACACTTCCAGTTTAAAGCATTCGCAATGCAATTCACCTTCATCCAGATCTTTGCTATCACGGCCGTGACAGCCGCTACCTTCGAATGGGATTGCACCAACTCCCTCGGAACCTGTAATAATGCCTGTTACGCTGTGAACCACGGGTTAGCCCCTGGTGTTCTTACCTACGACAGTAATCCTGACAACCGCAACCCTCGCCGCACAGCGTCCGGATGCAACAGAACACCTTGCAGCAATACCGGCTACAGCGCATGGGGTAACTCTTGTGATGAGTTTCCCTTCGCAAGTGTCCAAGAAGGCGGGACCAACGCCATCCTTCGCTGTGTGGACAGCACGGAAAACTCCAGTAAGTCAGATATATATGCGATCACATGATATGAATTATTAATGGCCTTCAGGCGAGGGTGGCCAGCTAGGCAACTTCTACAAGACCATCAACAACGGTGACCAGTTCGATATTTTCGTTAGGAATTATGCCGGGGCCGCATTCTGCGACAATGCTGCTATGGCCAATGATGGTTCAGAGTTCACACTTGTCAACGGTAACTTCCAGAATGCCAAACGTCGTCGTGGTGAGTATCCTGTTGACCCATAAATACGCCTTCGATTCCAATCGGCTAATGTTGTCAAGGTGTTGAGGATGTTGGCGTGTTCATTGATGCCCAGACCCGCGGCACACCAATGAAGCTCTACCAATTCGAAGACCATAATGGCGAAAGACTGCTCTCTCTCAACCCTCACATCAAGGCAGAAGACGTCGTCGGAACCCAGATCTGGAACGGTAGTAACATGACCACAATCGTGAAAATGATCTAGGAGATCATTGCGCGGTTACGGGACATCGCACTGCCTAGGTAGTTGCTAGTCTATGCGGATCTGATTAGGGTGAGGATTATAGACTTTGAAATTAGGTAAATGAGAAGAAGTGGAGATATGGGAATGTCTGGGAGGGGTGATGAGAGCTCTTTTCAACTCGTACATTCGTTTAGTTTTATATAGTACATACACATGTCTATATTCGCCTGCAGGTATTATTGCGTTGACATACCTACCTCTTGAAGACAATCGACAGAAGCTTAGGTTCACTCGACTAACATCCTCAATTAGGTAATTTACACGTCAATTTAGTTTTTAACCTAAGTTTCTAGACTATCCGAAGACCACAAACTCGTTTCGCAAAATGTGATCTACGACCCGGCTGGCTCAGCAGCATGACTTGAATGAATACGGTCCCTCTCAGCCGTTGATGTCGGTCTTGAAGTCATAGATATTCTCGTCCTTAAGTTTGATATTTATCTTCCCTTGCTCTGTCCCTCTTCGTCCATCACCTTCTTTTTCTCTAACCGTCTCTGCAGGTATCTGCCAAGAACATAGGTACTTTCTGCTGCTCCATTGTTCGCCCTTTCCTGAGCTTCTTTGCAGTGCAGTACGTTCTCAACCACCGAAAAGCCCACCTGCATAAGTAAAAGGGGGCTGAGGCGACGGTTAAGATAAAGGCTGAGATGTATTTAATCGGATTTTTCCTCAATTCCTTAGATACTGCTTTATATGAAGCCGAGACTATCTCGTAACAAGGCTCAAAAATGGCGAAGATTTCCCGAAAGATTGTTTTGATAACCTTGAAGAGGACCATGGGAACTTTCTTCGTGACGCTGGTGGGTGCTTTTATTATTCCTTCAAATATGCGGGCGGAGGATCGGGTGAATGATAAGATAGGGTTGACATAAAGCGCTACAACGATCAAGGGAATCGCTTCAGCAGCTGTCATGGCCACGATGTGATGGCGTAGGGAAGATGGAAGAGCTCTTTGCCGGGCCGAAAGAAATCTGATATAGGCAGCGCAAAGAAAGCGGCCATAAAGGAAGCTGGCAAGAATGTGATGGTGACAATGGTGAACACGGTTATCGTAGTGCCCGATCGACGAGTGATTCTGGCCTCTGCTACGTTTGCCTGCTTCTGCTTCAGATCTCAAAGATTCTCAAGCTATGTTGAAAGGTGTTAGTAGTGGATAATAATGACATTGGATAATAAGCAACCTTCATAAAGATGACATGGACAACTTCCTACTTACAGCCTTATAAGGCCGTTTGGCGTCTATATCCATCTTCTCAACTATATCGGAGAACCTGATTAAAGCAGTTACCACTTCTGAAGACCGGGCACGTTGGCCGTTGGCATGGTGATATGATTTCAAAATGCGACTCTGTTAGCCAAGCAGCGTTTCGTAAGATGTTGAGCTCGTCTTGATTATCTTTGATCTCTTTAAGAATCTCAATCTCGTTGAAGACATCGACTATTTCTTCCACGTCTTTCTCTTCAATACCCCAGTGGTGCTTGGAGGTTGTTGCTTTGTCCATGATCGCTCTGGCTTCTCTGAAATTCGGGAACTGCTCAATTGCTATCTGTGCCATCGTCTTTCGCATTTTCCCACGAGATATGAGATCATTTAAATCTGTTTCAGCCTCCCTGTACCTCTTCTGCTTGGCCTTCTTACTCCTCCTGCCACCATTCGCAAAATAGTTGAAACGGCGAATCTCTTCGTCAGCCTGGTAATAGACGGTCAGATCTGAGAATGTGACTCATGATTCTTCTGGTCGAGAGGGCGTCCGCAGAGCTGTGACTCGTTACTCACAACATAGTTGAATGCGCAAAAATCTCTACGTATCTCTGCTGCTCGTTTCCTCATTGCGTACTATCGAATGGGAGTCCAAGACACCGAGCTGGTATGACATCTGCGAGCTCATAGACCGACATTATTGGCTCCCTCAGTTTGACGTTCAGTTGCTCGAGGATATTGTCGAGTATATTGCCAGTGTCCAGTACGTATGTGATGTTATCTGAGGTCTTGTCGTCTCCCCATGATTGCTAAGAAACAAGTTATAATCGTTCCTATGATAACCAAAGACTGCGATTAGTCTACTGAGCCCATTTCGTAGTTAAAACAATTACCTTCGCCGATGATCCGCATCCAAGCTAGTCGACCATCATAATAGGGACAGGTAGGTCTCCGTATCTCCTGCGAAAATACCTCGATACCACTTGATCCGAGTCTCCGGCCGCTGTGTCGTCATTCATGTAGTATTTGAATTGATCAAATGTCCGACGCACATGGAGTGGTGGCATACCAGAGCCATACGAGTACGTATATAGAGGCGACAGTCAGGCCTCATTCCTCATTGGTCCATTCCTCATCTTCGCGCCGCGCGGCACTGTTATTGCCGACGCTTGCTAGCCATCTCCCTACTTTGTCCCTGATGAAATCTCTAACCTGTACTAACCGGTCTTTTGCCGTGCGTTTGACCTCATCAACCACTTTGTCCTTTTCCGTTTTCCCAGTCTCTGACTCCCAGTGGATATATGGTAACTGGGTATCATGTCAGTTTTAGGTAGCATCATAATCTAGCGTGCCCATCATAGCTTACGTATAATACCATATCAGATTCAGGTGAGGCTGGATTGTCAACAATGGAACACCATGGATTTTATGCGAAAAAAATACTTCCGAGCATCTGCCTATAGAAGGCCTTCATGAACCCGCCGTCTGTCAAATCCACCATCAGTACTGGGTGAATGTTTCGACGAGACGGCTAACTGTCCAGTAAAGAGGAACCAAAGTGTAGTTTTATGAGAATGTATTCTTCGTTGAGAAGGTTTGGAGACGCTTTGCAGGAAACTCACGGACGGAATCATGCAATGACTCGTGAAGCTGGTTGTACCGCATCTAATTGCACAACAGATTCAAGTATCTTTCGCTATCATCGCTTGTATCCGCCAGATTTTTCAGAGGGCCTATTTTTCCAAGGACAAATGTGAGTATAAGATAGGCTTGCCGATGTACGACGGCCTAGAAAATGCCGCACCGAGACTTCGAAAATATGATTTAATCACCTCTGTCTAGTAAACAATTCTAGTATTTTAATAACTAGTTTACTAATATTAATAATAGCTTTTAAGGTTTTTAGTATATTATTTAAAATTTATAAACTATTATAACTAACTTAATAAACACTATTACTACTTTTAGCTTTTAACTTTTAGCTGCCCTTTTTACTACTATACTTATTATACTAGTTATAACTAGTGCTAATTAGTTTGTTAAATAATTTATTAAAATAATAGCTTTTTTTATTAATCTAATTATCTTTTAAAAATAGGTTAAATATAAAATAGCTAAAAAGACTAATACTTTTACTATAAACTAGTAATTATAAAAATAAAGCAATTATAACTTTTAGTTATAAGGTTTAAATATTTTATTTAAAGTTATTAGTCTATTTATTTTTATTAAAACCCCTTTTATATTTAAAGCTTATAATAATTTTAACTAGGTTATAATATTATTTTTATTATAAAATAGTTATAAGCTAATCTTATAAAGTAATATTAGTTATTATAATAACTTTATAACAGCTTTTTAAATGTTAACTATCTTATATAAGCTTAATAATAAGCTTAAAAAAGACTATTTAATCTAGGTCTTTTATAACT
>NPFG01000751.1:0-13754 GCA_002288965.1 Xylaria sp. MSU_SB201401
ATAAAGGTTTAAAAAAGTAGTTAATCTAATTAGGTAGTTAATCTAATTAAGAGATGCGTTAATATAAATAATTAAATATCTTAACTTTTTAAAGTTTAGTTTATTATATAAAGATAAAAATAAGCATTTAAGCTAATTTTATTTTAAATAAAATTAATTAATATAATATATCTTTTATATAATAGGCCACTTACTTAAGTGGACCACTTTAAAACCTCATAAAATCTATATATAAAAACCTTAATAACTTTACTAATTTTATAGTTATAAACATACAATTTAAAAAATTGAGCTATTAACTTAAAACGCTATATAAATATATTTTATATAATTTACTACTATTTTATTTCACTAGGAAAAAATAGTAGTAAAATTATAAAAAATGCTATTAGATTCCTTATTAAGTCAATAGCCTAAGTTTTTAAATTGCATGCTTATAGCTATAAAACTGGTAAAGTTATTAAGGATTTTATATGTGGATTTTATATAGGGTTTTAATAATGGCCCATTTAATTGGGTGGCCCGGTTAAGTGAGAGATGCGTTATTACTTTTAATTTAGTATTTTTACCTTTTTAACTTATTTTAAGTTTTTACAATTTTTAACAAATTTTCTATTATTAAATACCTTTTTCTTTAGTTATTACTAACTAACTAAGTAGTTAATATTAGTTAATATTAGTTATTAGAAAAATCTTTTTAATTAATTAATTAATAACTAATTTCCCAACCCTAGTCACTTCTTTAACAGTAAGTACAAAAAGTCCTATCCTATCCCTTAATGGCCCATTTCACCTCCAATACATACCAAGATTTCGAGTATCCAATTAGAGCCATCAAAATTTATCGCACTTGTACTTTGACTAAATCGATCTTATCAGAATATAACCCTTAATAAAGGGGCACCTACAAATACCTTTTGGCGCGGTGGTTATTTCCGACAGATCCGCATCTACAAATTGCTACATCTAATCCGGTGTAATGCTGGGAGGAAACCTGCTTTTTCTGGGTACTCAGATGTCAATCTCTCAGCAGGGGTAAGAAGAACATACCACGTGATTAATTCCGGGTTAGCAAGGTATTGGAGGTGAAATGGAAGTTTAAGGGATAGAACAGCCTCTTACAGAAGTCTTTCTGTTAGTAGGGACAGTGTGGGGCATTCAGGGGATAGGATATAACTTCGTTCAGCGTCGTGACTGGGCAAGCTGGGCAGCCTGCAGTGCCAGTTGGACGGTGGCCAGGACGGTGGCTGCACCACCTACCCAAATTACAGCCCAGAAAGTGTACCATTGCAGGGGATTCCTGCGGTCTTTCCATAGGTCCGAGAATCGCGTGGGCGTGTGACGCAAGCTAAAGCGCTGCAATTGGGCCAGCCGATAGCCAAGCCGGGGGAAGTCGGTCTGGACGCTGTAGACGTCGCTCTCCAAGAGCGACTGGCCCTCAATGTCCCTGCAGCTCATTGGCCAGACCTCATGCGGCAGCATGTCGACCCTGTCTTTGTTGCCGCACAGGGTCACCAGGAGGTCGTCGAATGGCTTTCCGTCTTTTTGCATGCCCTTCAAGAGGGAGCGAGCCAAGTTTCTCGACCGCAGGCTCTGCCCGAAAATCAAGCGATATGACAGAAGAATCTCCTGCTCCAGAGTCACATGATGCGTGTCTTTGTTCTTCACCCAGTCCGGGTGGAAGTTTGCTCTAATCCTGAGGGTTGTTAGCGATTAACTAATGAGGCTAATATTGATAGGTGCTCACAATTGGAAAACAGGGCATGTCTGCTTTCGTAATTCTGACAGGACACAAAAGGTGGGGAACCTGAAGATGGACAGCCTGCGGCTTACCGAATCGAACTTGAGGTGCTCGCCGAGTGTGTCTACCCAACGAATGTTGACGCGACTAAATTGGAGAGCATAGAACGTCAGGCTCCGCTCGTACAGGCTGTCGTGCTCGCCGTTCGCCGTCGTCGGTTCGTATGGCATCAGGTCATCCCACACGTTCTCCTTAAAGAGGGAGACGACTCTGGGTATGGGTCGGGTTGCCTCTCTGATATGCTGTCGCTGCTGGGTCACATCGTTTGCTGTGTTCTGGAACGCGCATGCAAGAGCCGGTGGGTTGTCAGGTGGCTCGAACTCTAGAGACGGCTGCAACGTCATAGTGAGCCAGCATATGGCAGCGAAAAGTGCGGCCAGGCCACGTCCGTCTTCGTTCGCCCTGAGGTGCTGTAGAGGCGGGAAAAGCTGGTTTCGCAGATCTACGATACTAGTCTCCGTAGCAGCCCCTGCCAGCGACAGCATCACCTCTTTGAGCAAGGTCCAGCAACCTGTTGGCTCTTGTGGCACCTTGGTCGAGAGAGACGACCACAAGGACTCGTAGGCCGCGTCATAAGACGCCGGGACTCTTGCTCTACGTGTTGGCAGTATGCCTCAATACTGGGGAATGCTCGCAGCTCGTTCTCCTGTAACCCAAAAAGAGCCTGAATTGCGACTGAGCTACCGGCTGGGGGGATGTATGGCTGCAGTTCTACGTCGGGTGCACCTCTGCGAGGGCTTGTATCCCAGCCCCATCCAATAACAGCGCGAAAGCGATGCTTTGTTGCGGAGAAGAATAGGGGCTGTCGGAGATTGCTCATTGTCACACGCCAACGTGGATTGATAGCCTTTCGCAGCGCGTGATTGTTATGTGCCTGGCTTTCAACATCACACGGTTGCCACCCCGTACGGTATTAATACTCTGTAGATATGCGAGTGGGGGTTCAGGCACCAGACGTGCCCGTATGTACCACCTATAGGTCCTATTCAGGCTTCTTTCTGCTGCAACATGGCGCAGTTCTGACGCCGCTCCTTGCAACTGGCAGGGCAGATTTTCTGGTTGTAGCCCAGGGTCCCTTATTGGTCTAATGGATTGTATTGCATTGTAGTATGTTCTTAATTAGATAGAGGCCTAATATAAGGACCATTATGCTCTTGTTTCTACCAAATGTAGAAGATACCCCGGACTTAGGGAACTTATTGCCTCCGCAGCGCACGCGATACTTTAGTCTCATAGCCACGCCAGAGCCTCTAGACTTAATGCCTCTTTTCTGTCTTACAGCCCTCCAGGGACTTATCGCGTAGGTCTTGCGGCTAGGGTGGACACCTTCCCCGAGGCTTTCGCAGCTCCGCGGTCTGCGGCCTTTGCAGCGTTTGCCTTTACGGCATTTGCAACCGCACGCTTACCTAGGAATTGAACCCCTACATTCTTGTAACATAAGCGCATATAGTTGTATATGCAGCGCCCGGGTAGCTAGAAAGCAGGGTTAGGTCATAAGTTCGACCGCCATCTACTGCACCTCCCCCGCTTTCAATCAACTTGGGACACCTGCAGAATCGCCATGGTTTGTCTCATTTCACACCGAAATATCCACGAAAGCGCTGTTTTCAATCGTCTGTCGAGTACCTGTGTAATCGAGTATCGCGACAACGAGAGCCATCAGCGCCATGTCAGAGACGTAAGTACTCTTATAGTCATGCTAGCTCTATCTAATCACCAGCCACGGCTCTTATCAGAGATGAGTGGTTCAACCGTCAATGGCTTGCTCTATCCCAAATATGTATCTCGCGAATGGAGCCCCACGATCGCCGCATCATTAGAAGCTTCCGTAACTTTGACGATGTCCAAGAACATGTGTTCGAGAAGCCGGACGAGACGCCGGACGAAGCCTCCAGTCAGACACTCCTCCTGCTTCAGCCTCGACTAGTCGACTTGAGACATTTCAGTGACTACTGCACACAATCTTTCGGCCAGACGTTCAATCATGATGTATTCTGGGGTCTACTCGGCCTGGCTCTCACTGTAGTTATCATCAAATGACAAGCTATCTTGAGTTTTCATGTTCTGACGTCGTGCACAGATTGCCATGCAGAATGAACAGGCCATGCGCCGTGTGGCTAATATGCTTCGGAAGCTGGGTCGACATTGCCAGGATTTTGAGGCTCATACAAGCAGCACCTCGTCCTCAACTACAGCCGACAGGGAGGCATGCCTAGAGATTCTGATTTCAATGACCCGGCTTTGGTGCGATGTCGTCAGCTTTCTCCGCAGCGTTGGGGATATGTCTCAGGTTTCGTACACGCCAGGTGAGTCTACCCCCATCATATATATAGACGATAGCAGCACTCTTAATCAACATCTCCTATGCAGTACCACATTCACATTCATGGGAAGACTTGACTGGAATATTTGACCACACCGAGAGCGAGATAAAGGAATCATTGAGTCGAGTTGAGCGTATTGCAGCCATCTCCCAGAAACGGAATCCGGATGTATCCTCATTGCTGTCGCTTCTTGGGCTCTCACCCCCCGCGTTACTCGAGACAACAAACTTCCCTTGCTATGTTCTGCCACCTGCGCGGATCTCGCGGTTCTTCAACCGCGATGATGTTATCGAGCGCATCGATAAACAGTTCAATGACCAAGACTCGTCCCCATTTCGCTCTCTTGCACTATACGGTATGGGAGGCGTTGGGAAGACCCACGTTGCGCTCAAGTATGCAGAAAAAAGGCAGTGGATGAAAGACCTAGATGTGATCCTCTGGATTCATGCAGAAAATCTTATCGCTATTCAACAAAGCTTCACTGAAATCGCCTTAAGGTTGAAACTACCTGGGACACGGACTGACGCCCACTCACAGAATCGAATTCTGCTAACAGATTGGCTGCAACAAACAGGTACGTACTGTACACTCAGCATCCGCAACTACCACGAGCTAATGCAGACAATCATAGAACGGAAATGGCTCTTAATATATGATAACGCTGAGGACGGCCGCCTCTTGCAAGATTATTGGCCACTGCCTGGTAGTAAGGGGCAGGTGCTAATCACGACGAGAAATCACTCGATTGCCTTCAATCCAGCTGACTCGGGCCTTGAGGTACTACCATGGGATACACCAACAGGTTCCAAGTTCATCATGCACCTCCTCGCTAACCATATTAGCTCTGACATTCTGACTAGCGAAGAGAAGTCCTCACTGGAACTCGCCGAGAAGCTCAGCGGGCACGCACTAGCCTTGTCGAATATGTGTGGATTGATCCATCGTCGCTCGTGGACTATTAGGGAGGTGCTAGAACTTTACGATAGGTCGAAGGACTTGACACAAGGTCTAGATGCCGTCTGGCGGGTGTCCTTCCAGAATCTCTCCAAAGATGGGGCTACGCTTCTTGGAGTCTTCAGCCTCTGTGCCCCAGATAGTATCCCTCACTCGCTCTTCGACCCGGACGATCCAGGTGGTCTCCCAGAGCACATGAAGTGGCTCTTGGAAGAAAAAAGGTGAGCCCTTAAGTTAATGACAATCAGCATATCTATCTAATCAGCGTTTCAGGCTATCCAATGCGATAGAGGAGCTCCTAGTGCTGGCACTGGTCAAGAGAGACAGGCACACTCGCACATACTCCATTCACCGACTGATACAGAGTCAATATCTCCATTTTCTGCAACCTGAGGATCGTCAGCAGTCTTTCATAGAGGCGTCAATTCTCATGTTCGAGGTCTTCCCCAAACGGTCTGCCAGTACTGGCAATTTATACGATGTCTGGGATCGGTGTCGCCTCTGGTTACAACATGTTCTTAACCTGAAGACTAACTTCAGACGAGAGCGACAGAACAACCCTCAATTTTATGCTTGCACACAGACTTGTGCCACCTGGATTCAATGTCAACGGTAAGTGACTGTGTTTTCCACAGCCGAGGAGAAGAATAATACGGATTCTAACTTTGACTTTCTCCAAGTTTTCTGCTAGAAGACATGAATTTCCAGGATCTAGAAGACCTTGTCGCCGTGAACAGAATCGCCACGGCAACCTTGCCCGAGCAGGACCCGGAGTTCTATATCCTATCCGCAACAGAGACGCACGTCGCACAGATGAGCGCACGTATGGGCCGCTACGACATTGCCATCGAAAGAATGACGGAGGCCCGCCGTATCAAGCTATCTGCACCGTTGGTAGACCTCCGCAATATCAGCTTCAACGAAATTCACCTGGGAGGGTTTCACTCCTGCCGAGGAGACTTAGAACGGGCCCTAGAATGGAATGATATCGGACTTGATACCTGGCAGCGTTGGGCGTCCGCGAACGACGGCGAAGACTGCCCCCCATGGCTACGAATTAACAGGGGTCGGATTCTTGCGTATTTGGGTCGCTATGACGAGGCGCTTGAAGTATTGTCGAAGGCGTTGAATAGATTGAAAGCGAATAAAGCCCTGACGTGGGCGATAACGGCAATGTAAGTCTTCTCTCCCCATCGATCATGAAAGCGCGCTCACTTTTGAACGTAGGGGAAAGTTCTGCCTCGGCCGCTTGGCGATGTTTAAGAAAGAACATGAGAGAGCCGAGAGTCTCTTTATGGAGACGCAGTCTACGTGGCTCCAGGGAGATCAATCTCAAACGCATGCCTTTAACGGCGCGACCATGTACCGCATAGGATGCTGTGCGCTGCTCCAAGGAAACGTCGAGGCTGCTGTGTGAGTATATTATCAGGCTACTATATTGGTGGATGTGAGAGGCTTCCCTGTGAGCTGATATCGAGTCACCTAGGAAACATCTGCAAGACGCTAGGGCCATAACATCGCTGCATAAGGATATACTTGTCGGAGAGCATGCAAGGTGTCTCTATAAGATGTCTGAGGCAATACGTCAGTTTCCCGGTAGGGAAGAAGAAGCAGACCGACTACTGGATGAAGCAGAGAAGTTGTATAGGAAGAGGGTGCACGATACTCGCACTGGACAGGACGGAAGCGGCCTGAGAGTTGGCTCTGGTTCTCAATTAGAGCACATAAGAGAAGAGGATTACGATATGCTCGTGTTTATGGATTGGAGATAAGAAAAGTGGGGGCTTATACTTCATTTCCGAAGTTATTATTACGATTTATATCAAGGCAACTATTGTTGACGCAGAACTCTCTCAAGAAAGATTGCCCTCATAGAGCATACCACCCAAAATAACATCCGGGCGGCCACTATTCAGAAAAGGAAAGTTCTGCGGTGGGCGATGTAGATGTGGTTGACGAAAGGCAGATACCCGCTGTTTCATTGGTTGAATTCCACATCGCTCGATGACAATTCCACTTCACGGCGATCGGGTATAGATGGAGGGGTACCAACCCCCTTTCTTCCTTGCTTCTTTCTATTCTTTCCAACGGGCCCTGTCCGGCAATCAATCCAGTCTTCAACCCAGCCTTTGTAAGAGCGTCAACACATCTATCAAGAAACAAGCAAGCGCAATCTGCAAACCTACGACAAGGCAGGGAAACTGGCCGCAAAGAAAGAGCCACGAAAGAAGAAGCGCGAAACAACAGGAGTGTGAAAAAACAGAACCACCATGAAAAAGTTCAGGCAATTTCAGATGGTTCTGGGGAGTGAACGTGAAGCCTTGAGCTCCTTTCAACAATGAGCTGCCATTATCATGTCTACTATCGATGATCTCCGACTCTATCCCGACGTAGTTCTCCTATGAGACAAACGACATGAAGTGATTGGTAGTCTGTCGTGTGAAATGGAGCCATGAAGACGAGCCATGGCCATGAATAGTCCGAAGCCGGAGTGTATTGGACGGTCAAAAGATGTTGCGGTCACTTGACAAGTGGTCACTTGACAAGTATATAAGGAGGCTCAGGTTCCTCAGATCTCTGCAACCATCATATGGTGTCAAGAGTGGTACATGTAATCCCATTGGTTATATAGAAGACTAAGTTACATTTATCTTTACAGGTAAGATGAAGGGTCTTACGGAGGTTCATTTTAAATATACGCAATACGCTAAGAGATTACCCACAGTGCAGGATTTTTTAGGCTTTTTAATTAGGTAAAGTGCCTGCTAAATGGCTACCGGCCTGTTATTGACGTTATTTTCAAGCTATAGACTGTTATTAGACCGATATATACCTTGCTAAGCCGCTAACAATTTAAATACTAAGCTTACTATTAAAGTTTATACTCTTTTTGCTACTTTTGCTAGTATTTAACGCCTTTAAGGCTTTAATAATAGCCCTTTTAGCTTTGCGAAGGGCTATTAAGGGTGTATATAGCTTATTATTATACTTTTTAAGCTAATCTTTAGCCGTCTACATTTATTTAGCCTTTTACGCTGGCGTTAACTTATTAGTTTCTGACTTATTAAGTGGCTAAGTCTCTTTTTATAGTTATTACCGCTGAGAAGATAAATTACTTATTATATATACCTTTAGATTTATTAAATAAGACGTTAATACTTTTCTTTAAGATACTTTTTAAAAGCTGTTGCTTATGCTTTTTATATAGCGGTATTACTTTAGGACTTTATTATAAAGGTAATTTCTTTACTAATCATAAGTATTAATTAAATCTTTTTAATAATATTAAAGTTTAAGGAGTTAGCCAGCTATTTTAATATTAGAATATTAGCTTTACTTTAAATATCGCAGTATTAATTTAAGGCGTGGCTAAGAGCGTTATTTTTTTATATAATAATAAGCTTATCTAGGTACCTTTGCTATAATCTTTTAACAAAGGGCATATATTTAAGTTTTAAAACTTTTTTTATAATACTTTATCTTGTTAATTTTATTATACTTACTTTTTTAAACTTATATACTGCACTATTTATTAAACTTTTAAACCTTTTATAATTTTTATAATTTTTAAAGATTAAGCTTTTTAAAACCAGCTTTTAACTTTTAAGTAGTTTTAATAGCTAGTTAACTTAGTATTATAATTATTTATTATTTATTAATACTTTTTTATAGCTATAGTTTTTAAAAGCTAGGTATATATTAGTTTTATTTTATATTAATAAAAATAGCTTTAAAATATAAAGTTTTTAAAGTCTTTTTAACATCTTTTATTGTAAAATCCCAGTGCACTAGTTAATATGACTGTTGTTATCTGCGTATATAAGCGTCTGTTTTTAACATTTGTTAACTAATTTTTATAAGCTTTATAAAATTGCTTTTATACTCGTTATTTACTTTTTAGAATAAAAATAATAATAAAGGTTTTATTATTTTAAATAATATATATTTATTAGATTAATATTTATTAGTAGATAATTAAACATTATTTTAAACATTTTATTTGGTTTAGTTTTTATAAACCGGGTTTAATAATATATTTATCGCTTTAAAGCCTTTTACTTTTAAAGCTTAGTATATAATAGTCTAAAAAACCGGGTTATTAATAGGATTTTATTCATTAATTATATTAGCCATTTCTTTAATAGTTTTACTATAAAGGGTATTATTATACTTTAAAGTTTTAATAATTTAGTTTTTTTAACTAAGGTTAATTTAATTAGGGCGCTTTTTTAAAGGCTTTTTATAATATATTTAGTAAGAATATAGCTACTATTAAGCTTATAACTGCGTTTTTTATCTTTAGCTATAAAGGTTGTAAAGCTATTAGGTAAGTAACTAGTTATTTTATATATTTAAGCCTTTATATAGCTTTAAAAGTAAAGTAAGAGGGCTTAAATCCAAATATTAAGATTAAATTTAAAAGATATTATAAGTCTTAAGATAATTAGTATAAAGGGTAAAAATAAACTATTATAACTACTAATTATATATAATTTAAATAAGAGATTAAGTATTAATAGTTTTAATTAGCTTTAAGCCTAAATAGTATTAAATTTTATTAATTTGTATTATATTATATTATAAAAAATGTTCGTATATTTGAAATAAACCTTTATATATATAGTTTATAGCATATAAGCGTATAAAACGGCGTATTTAAACTAATAGTCGTAGACAAAGGTATATGAATAAAACTAGTATTATGAAATATCTCTTATAGGCTTCAAGATTCGCCTACGAATCAAAGTCCAAGTCTAGCAACACGTTATTAACATTAAGCCTTAAGGTGATCTTATATTTATTACCGCTATATAAATCTCACTTTGATTTTAGGCTTATACTATATCACATAGACACTATAATTGATAGAACACAGCGAGGGTGACTATGCCACCCGCTGCGTGTCAGGTACATACCCCTGCAAAGGGTACATACCATGGGTCATATGACCTAAGGTCACATGACCGCCCACAAGGACATATATGGCCTCCGGCCATATTGCCCTGTGGGAGTCCACTTCTTAATTCTACATCTTTTGTTTACTCATACTACGTTTTCTATTAATAATCTTAATTAAAAGATGTATTATACCTAAATATTTACTTTAAGTAAAACGTTTAAAAGACTTTCCTTGAGAACAGCTTAGATTAGCTTTATATTATCTCTTATCTTATATATGCTCGCGGGCTAAAGCTAAAATAAAAAAAGCTTTTAAGTTTATTTTTAACAGACTTTTCCTTATATTTTAAATATTTAGACAAAAGTTATTAAGCAAGTTAAAAGCTTAAAGATATATAAAAGTGTAAAAGGTTAAGCGTAATAATAAAAAAGCTATATATATATACAGCGTCTTATTTATATAAGTGTTAAAATATAAAAGGCTAACGCATCTCTTAATTAACCTAGTTACACAATTGAGTTAGTCACCTCCCGGTTTTATACTATTTTCGATAACTTTATATATTAATAACTTCACGAATATATACTTATAATAAAATAATTAATATTATTAAAATTGTAATTAAAAGTCGAATTTAGTAGTATTTTTGCCTATTTTATAACTAATTTACTAAGCGAGTTATTAACTAGTACGTTAAAAGGGCGCTAAGTAGGGATTATTTTAATGTTTACCTTTGACGTTTTACTTAATAACTAATTAAAAGAAATAGCTACGAGGCTATATTTTATAAATTTAAAATCTACGTTATTAATCTAATAGTATATTTTATTAGTATATAAAGTAAAAACTAGTAAAGTTATTAAATTATCACGTGATAATACACAGACGATTTTCCTATAGGCTAAAAAGGTGGCTAACTTAATTAGGTAACCAGGTTAATTAAAAGATGCGTTAGTAAAAGCATTTAGTATAATATTATTATAATTAATAAAATTAGACCGGATTTTATTTATAAATATTTTAAAGGCCGTAACGTATCTTTCACGTTAGTAATACACCTAAATGAGTGGTACACATAGCTTGGCGGTACCTTATAATAGGAAATAACGTATAGGAGTACTTCTACCTATTTTTAAATAACTTTTTTAATTCAAGTCTTATAAATTAATAATTAGTATAGTAGAGTTCTTTATTAAATAAGCGTTTTTAATCTGATTTTTTTTTTTCTATTTTTAAAAAATTATTTAGCTTATACATCCTTAAAAATAGTTTTACAAAGATTCTTTTAACGTGGTTTTTTATATCTCTATAAATAAAATAGCTATAGAATAAATAAATATATCATCGGATTCACCTTTTAGTTAGGAGTTTAAATATACTAATTATTAGTTTATAATTATAAAACTGGTAAAGTTATTAAAAGTAAAAGGTAAATACCCCTGCAAATTATTTCTTATTATAAGATACTACTAAGCCGAGTGTACCACTCACTTAACTATATCACTAACGTAGGAGATGCGTTAAGTTCTTTTTAAAAAAGAATATATTTAAAAAGAATATTAATTAAATAGGATTAAACTTAATAATAAATAGTTATAACACACCCTACTTTAAATAAATTTTTAACTTCTTAATTAAAAAAACTTATTAAATTAATAAAATGATATATAGTTTATAAAGTTTAAATATTTAATATTCTTTTAATTATTAATCTGTTATTAAACCTCGTCACTATTTATTTAAAAGATATTACTAATATTTTTAAAACTTTAAAAGTATTACTAGGTATATTAAAAGCGTGAGTAAAAGTATAAAATTAGTTTATAATTTAAAAAGACATCTTATTACAGCTTAAGGGTTTTAAATACCTATCTCGTAAGAACTACTCGGCCCTGCCCCTAAGGCCGAGTTTCTTTATTAGGGGCCTTAGCGCGCCAAGCTGACACCCCCCCTCCCCTCTAAGGCCGAGTTTGACTTAAGGCCGAGTTATACTTTAAAACCTGGCTCTGTCCCCTTTTTAGCCGACCGTTATATTTCTATAGTATTTTGGAATATTTTCCAAGTATACTTTTAATGTCGGCCCTAGAAGAAGAAAAGAGCCGTTTTCCTTTTTAAATTATTTTGCCCTTTAACACCCTAAGGCCGAGTTATACCCTAAAACCCGGCCCTACTCCCCCCCCCCCCCCCCCGTTGTCCTTTTTTAGCCAGCTATTATATTTCTGTACTATTTTGACCACCTGGGCAAGTGGCTAAACTGCACCCTTATAGCTAAGCCGTCCCCACTGCTACAGTTGGTAGGGTGGGCGACGAGACCTAGCGCGGCTTAGGCTAGTCGATAACAGGCCCGCAATGACGTACGAATGAGGCGTATTGCCACAAGAAAACGAACCGGCTAAAAGTTCGGCCCTCGGAGTCAAAGGCAGGAGGTGAAGGTGGCACCCGTTCAAGTCACCGACGGGTTTTCCCCATGGGGTTTTACCGGCGTGAGCACGGGGGGTCTCGCACGCGGGAGGAGGTTAACCACCTAAGCAAATGTTCCGGGATAACGGGGGAAGAAGGGATAGACGGAATAGAAACAAGCTTGGAGGATCTGGATGTAGAGACCACGAGCCCTGGAATGTTGAGTCTCCGAAGACATGATCTGGCATCTTATGTAATAGTGGTCATACTAGTAGATAGAGCTTGCCACGTCCTAGTACCCTTCGGGAGGTCGGAGGCCTAGGCCCAGGACGTTAAAGAATACAACAACAACAACATCTGTACTATTTTGAAATACGTTCCAAGTATACTTTTAATATTAGCTTTAAAAAAAGGGCCGCTTTTCTTTTTAAATTACTTTATCTTTTAATACATTATAATAATCGCGTTATAAAGCTAATAAACTACTATTATTAACAATACTTATTAATAATAATATAGGTTTATATATAAATTTTTAAATATATATAACGCATCTTTTATATAAGCAGGTCACCTAATTAAATAAACTATTTTTTAAACCTTCACACACGCGTTTAAACATAATCTAATAATAACATATATAATTAATTTAAACCATATAGAATCTAATTTGCTAAACACCTTTATACCGTTTTAACAAGTTTGCATATTATAGCCGGTATTGCTGCAAGCCTTATAGCGCTAGGCGCGTGTCTCTTTCCTCTTTATATAACAATTACCCTAACAATATTTATAATTTTCCTACCTAACTATATCTTTAAAAGCTTATAAATCTCTTGCGTTATATAATAAGGGACCCCCTATCTTATAATCAAGTTCTTTTTATATAATAATACTAGTTAAGCTTATAATTTGTTTTATAAAAGGTTGTAATACCCCCTCCTAATAATATGAGACCTAGTTATATTACGCGTAATCTAGTATATATCTTTAATAATAGATACTAAAAAGCTATTCTAGCGCTATACAACTTTCGATTTAATATATTAGGATAAGGATCGGGCTTTAGTTAGATTAGTTAAGGTTATAAGTTAGTTAAAGTTGCAAATTACTAGTAAGTAAGGTTAAAGATAAAAGCTTAACTTAAAAGGTAACTAGTTAATAATCTAGCTAGTTAATAAGTTATATAGCTTTATATAAAAGATTTATAAGCTTTTAAGAATATAGTTAGGTAAGAAAATTATAAATATTATTAGGGTAGTTATTATATAAAGAGGAAGAAGACGCGTGCCTATTGCTATAAGGCTTATAGCAATTCCGGTTATAATATGCGAACTTGTTAAAGTAGTATAAAGGTGTCTAGCAAATAGGATTC
>NPFG01000752.1:0-13719 GCA_002288965.1 Xylaria sp. MSU_SB201401
TTAATAATAGCTTTTAAAATTATAATTATAATATCTTTTAAAAGCTAGTAATTATAAGCTAATATATAAAAGCTAATAGTAATCTACCCTTTATTTAATAATTCTTTATATAAGCTATTTTTAGTAAAAGCTGGTAAGGCTTTAAATTAAAAAGCTTAAGTAATTATGTTTTTAAAAGTAAAGATTAAGACCCTTAAAGCCTAAATTAACTAAAATACTAAAATTAAATATAAGTTAATTAAAATAAGTTCTAATAATAACTTCTTTTATATAATATATATACAGAAAGCAAAATGCAAATTATGCAAAAGAATTATATATATTAATAAAGCTTCCGATTAGAATGTTTTAGAGCGCGAGGATATAAACATAGAAGATGTTATATAGGTTAGAACTACTAGGAGTTAATAAAAACACTAAAAACGGCTTTAAAAACAATATATTAGTGATGTAAATAGCTTCGAAAGTAATATGTTTATTAGGCAGGGGGGGGTGGTTGCGATGGGGGGTGGTCGTGATGTAGGGGTTTTGCTTATGAAGTACAATAGGGCACCCCGCCCACTAATTGCATTGGTACAGACGCCATAAGCAGTATGTCTTCCATGGTGTCGTGCAACTGCGGCGGTGTCGCCGTGCTGCTACGCATTTCATCTAATCATAACAGTTGCTAAGGACGTCTTGGGCGACGACTGTAATATTTCATGCCATATCCCTGGAGAGAATGTATTGTGTCTATTCCTGAACGTCGAGTATACGTACGAGGATGCTATAATGGTATCGCGTAGGTACATCGATAACGGAGGCTTCTCGACATGTTCCCTATGCTCGTATAATATCTCCAGGAACGAGTACGTGCCTAGCGTAGGATCAGTGGTGTGCGGAAGACTGTCTCCGTGGTAGATCACAAACAGGGGAGATCGTATCATGGAGAGTATATGTACCAGATGCCAGCGCCACGGGCAGCTGTGCACATGAACAGATGACCAGGCGTGGGTACCAGTCAAGTTACCGTATGACGTGTCCGTTACTGATTGTGTAAATGCCATAGTATATAATGGGTCCTTTCAGTATCAGGTGGTTCCTGATGCGTAACAGACGCAGATTCCAGCGTACGGAGCCCACTCGTGGTGCCCCGTACAGGTGAGGTGGCGTTGAAGTAGAGAATATCATCGTAGATGGCGTCAATGTACAGGCTACCTCTGCCCCAGTCAAAAATAACATTACTATCAATATAGGGGAAAATACTCCATTCACCATGTGTATATCGGGGCTACGCACTGCCCGCATGTTACAGATAGGGCGAAACTGTGTTTGTATTCTAGTGTCATACTACAATGTGACGGAGCCAGAAACATTAACCATTAAGTGGGGTATAGCGAAGTGTGATGTAAACTCAACGGACCACATAAGCTCCATGTTCGCGGTAGGTATTGTTGATGTACCTGTATATAGAGATAAGCGAATACTTAAATGGGGAGTACGTTTGTGTCGTACGGGTTTCGGTCTTACATACCGGGTAAGCCGTTGTCGGTAGTGTGGAATCGCATGTCGCCTGACGCCAGAGATGCTGTTTTCATGCAGGTTCAAAGTATAATGTGGCAGCTATTAAAACGGACGTCTCCGAACTTCGGCCATATTGCTCATAGACCCTTCAGAAGCAGGTCTCCTGCTGCATTCGTGAGGTACAAGGCTATGCTTCCAAAGTCAAGGTGTATATTCGTTGGTGAAGACTTCCAGTAGTCAGGCACTGACGTCTACACGTCACCTGCCGTGATGTGTCACAATGCACTAACCATGGATCACATAATAGTGGACCACGATACCGTCGTCGGTATCGTAGGGTGGTCACAGGCAGACGTCGTGCCTGAGGCCGTGGAGAGACTTCAATATTACTTTATGTCGGACCCGGAGGACTTGTCGTGCTGGTATAGAATGCTATCAAATGTAGCTACGTCCAGACATACCACAAGACCATCAGTTGAATTCGTGGTTAATGCATCACAATATAACTTTCTGTACGCATGGTACACTCAACCACGTGCGCGCAGAGCGGTGGTGGATAGACTATGTCGGCTCGAAGAATTAGATATAAGCGATCGTATGCAATAGGATTGAAATGTCGTATCTTTTCTGGCAGCAGAAGGACTTGTAGATGGGATAGAGTATCACTTAGCGCCGCCTCCATTGAGTGCGTAGAGTTCTTTAACGAACCCAAATATACTGATTATTAGTTTATCGGCCTTAGATTGGGGAAGTTATTTAAAGTTGAGTTAAAGCGACGGGTCTAAATAAGAATACCAAAAATATAACTATTCCTAATGTCCTAATTTTGTCCTAATCCTAGGTTTTAGATAAGTAGATAAGCTAATATACTAGGTTAAGATTAGGTATAAAGATATCTAAAAGGCCGGATTAGCAAGCTTAGTAGACCTCTTTGCGGACGGCCTTACAACTCCCCATGTGAGAAGGATTAGTCTTAGCGTAAAAGTTAGAGGACAATACCCGCGAATAAAAGATTCCGCTAGTTTCTTGTCTTACTTAAGCATGTAATAAAAGCCGGCCAAACACAAACTATTGTTACATCACCTACTCTGTATTCCCTTCCCATATATGTATATTTATAACCTTATAGAACCTAGCAAACCAGAAACTCTATAGTAGAATATTCTATGCCACGATAAATATCTAAGTTCTCTAGAGCTTCTTGTTTTCTTTTTTCCTTTTTAAATTATAGTATACATTTCGGCGGCGAAGTCTAGCGACACCGCAAAGTACTAAGCGGCGTTTTCCAGATAAAATCAGTCGCACACTTGCAATTGCTGTTCGAGCTAGACTACCTGTCACGAATAGCCTGGTCGAGCGTTCTCGGCTGGGTTATATTTGGAACACAATATTTAACCAAAATAATTGCGACATATTAGACATCGCTTAAAAAGCTAAAAGCATTATTTTCTTAGTTGGTGACGATCTTCAAAGCTTATATGAAGGACTTTATAAAGTGCCGAAGAACGCGCCAAGCCTAATACGCCTACTGTTAACATAGATTAACGGCAGTGTCAGAATCCAGCTAGACAAAAAGGAAAAGAACCCTTATGTACTATTTTAAAGGTCTTATCGAAAGATAAAATTCTTCTATAATCACGCTATATTTAATTGTTTGTTTTACATGCCTCTATAGGAAACCAATCTTGTGTGTTAAAGGGCGTTATCTAGTTGTCGGCATTATTTTTTTGCCAAAATTTCTTTTACTAACTCTAATATTAGTAGCCTATTTTAGCTACTTAGCACTGGCTGTTAGAGGATGAGTCTTAAAATAACGAATACTAGATATGCATTATGTGACAAAAAAGGGCCCAGGGCCATTTCTAGCGCTAATTATTTAGTATATATTTAAAGCATTATTTAGAGACGTTAGAATACTGTCTTATGAGATTAGTGTTTTTCGAACATTTATATTCACAGTAACATTTATTCCCAGCTCATCAGCTATATCCCAGCATGGATAATGTCTTAACGCTTCGACATACCCAGATCGACCTTATTGACATGGGCGGCAATTCCCGAGTTGCTATCGTTGGTTTTTTAACCAAAAAGTCTAAATGTGCCGATAGTCCGTCGCTAAGGAAACTAGTAAAAAGATGTCCCCTTACTGAGGATGACATTAAATGGCATGAAAAGCGACCAAAAATTGAGAAATCGACTCCGGCTCTTAGGAGACAATGGGGACCGCCTCAGGAGCTGTACACAATGGAATACCAGGTCCGACTAGCTGGACTCGTCACCTTAGCTGTGCAAAAAACGCGACCATTCACTTGTGCCATTATTAAGGAATTCCCGATTAACAAAGCAGAGGAGACGCTGTATTGGTGCCGCCGGCCTCGATACAATAATATTACCACAGCTCTCGAGACATTCTCTACAGATAACATTATTTACATTGCGTTCAAGGAGATGGTTGTTACGCTGGGCGCCCTGGTGGCTTGCCCTACGTATCCCAACGAGACTCAGCTTGGTATGATCCTAGGACAAGTGAGCGCCATCTGTCGTGGTTCTGCACTTATTCTAAGGCTATATTAATATAGATAAGTTACTCGATGGACTAATGTATATTAAAAATGAGCTTGTGCATACTAGCTCAGACTGTGATCAAGTTGTGCTCAATATAAGTGGTAACGTTAATACTGACAGATCTTATATATACTGAAACGTGTTAAAGACATTTGCTTATATTTAAGCTAGACTGACGAACCTCGAAGATTAGGCACATTACTCTTATTTTAAGGACTTGATCTGAAGAGTTCTCCTTTCTCTATGTAATACTTGATACAGCTTACCAGGTTAGTATGTGAACCGCCATCTGCTACAAGTAGAAACCAGTGATGGAATTAGCAAGTTAGGTGTGGTTCGCGACAGACTCGTTATATGGGCTAAGATCGTTGTGTAGATAGGTCCTGACCCTTTCTTGTCCCATAAGAAGCGCCATCGCCATCGCCTAGTGCAACCTTTGACATAGTGATGAACGAGAGGCGGACGAGGCATAAGAGTGTGGAGGTGTGATATCACGTCCTTTATCTACATCTCCAAGGAAGCGGCGTTTTCTTGGCCGGCCTCGCTCCTCTTCCTCTAGTGAATCATCTATTGTAGTCCTATGTATCTCACGATCGTCTTCATCTTCGTCTTCCTCATACTCTTCCTCCTCACCTGAACCGCGCTTACGCTTGCTGGGGCTTGCACTCCTAGTGCCTCCACCACTATATTCGCGATGCAGCTGTTCAGGGGACAACCATTGGACATCGAGACGAGGGCTTGCGAGGTCATCCTCGGCTTCACTATTGCCTTCTGACTTGGACCGATATCGTGCAACACGCCGACGAACGGCTGACTGCGCTACAAAAGGCTTTAGCATGAGAAGAACAGCCCGTGCGAAACGGGCATATAGGAATTCGCGTGATACACAGGCCTCTCCCGAAACAGGCCCTGATCCTCGTCCTAGCACTGGTAGGTTGTGAAAGGTATCCGCAAATTCACGGGCGCTGACCTTTGCCGCGACTAGCTGATGGATGGTATAGTCACCATCTTTTGGTACGATGGCAAACCAATGGTCATCGAATGCAGCGTGAATGTCGTTCCTGAAATCAATCATGTTCGCAGACTGGTCTATATCATGGTGTGTGCCATACTGCGACATAACGTTTCGCTGAAACCACTCCCGATCAACGCTTGGGATGATGTGCGCGCTCTGTATCAGACCAGATGTTTGGGTTACAATGCAGCGACCGGATAGAATGGGAGGGGGTTCATGCCAGTGCGCTACACAATTGACAGTATCGCCATGGCTATGACCATGGTCAGGTCCACTGTGCCAAGCGTGGTGAGGGAACATCCAGTCTTGGAAGCTGGGGACAATAGGATAGGGCTGTTGCGAGGGGCTGACTTCAGAAGTGGCGAAGAACCAATATTTATCCCCTGTCAATACGCTATCAAAGGGACAGTTGACACGGCCATGGCCGCGCGGTCTACTGCCAGATATCCATCAGATGCATTGTTGGAGGCAATCTGACAAGCAGCTAGAGCAGTACGTAGTGTAGTCCCTTCGTGGGGACGACACCGGATGGTAGTGGTGACACCACCTGCTCATCAAACCGTGGAAGCTTGAACAGTAGATCATGAGGTGGCTCATAACCTGGATGGCAGAAAGACACTTCAGCAATAGATGCGACGGGCTGGGGAGGTGGGAGAGGATGGCGAACGGCGATGTGAGCAAAAGCCATGTACTGATTTGATGGTTAGGTGCTCTTAAAGTAGGAATACGGCGAACGCTCTGTTAAGGCTCACTGGTGCGATTGACGATGTTGTGAGTTGCGTTAAGCTTTAAGGTGCGCTAGCAGCCATGGCAACGCGACGGATGCGACCCGAGTGGAGTACTTAGCTAGAGTCCTTGATTACCTAATAGGCCACCCCCCCTTAGTGGGCCACCCTAAACTAGCGGCTAACACCACTAGTACTACTACTTTTACTTAAATAATTAAAGCTATTTAAAGCTATTTTTTATACTAAAATAGCTATAGAGTTAGAAAAAGAGACGCTTATTGCGTTAACACTTATAAAAATTTAAAAAAGCAAATTAGTATAAAAAGCTGCAAAGCTTTTTAAAGTCTTTAAAACTACTTTCTAATACTAAGCTAATAGCTCCTTTTTATACCGTAAAGCTAATAAAATTAACTAATTATTTATTTTTAAAATTAAAGCTTAAATTATTAAATAGATTTATAACTTTAACAGTGTTAATTATATATTATACTATTTAAAAGTTACTAAATTTGCTTAATATATTTTAAAAACCTAAAGGCGTAGTAAAATAATCGGAAAGTATTAGATTAATTAACTATTTAAATGTTATTTAAATATAAAAATAAAGCTTTAAATAGCTTTTAAAGCCGCTAAAGTTATAAAAGACTTATTAGTTTAAATTTTAAAGGTTTTTAAATATTATAAAGCTATTTATTAAAAGTATTAAATTTTATTATATTATATTATAAATATAAATAAATATTATAAAAAAATAGTACACTATAAGGCATACGGTAATAAGGCTATAAAAAGTCCTATAAAGGGCATAAACTAGCTACAGTGGAAAGTAATAGATTTTAACAGTATTAGAAGCAAAGACTATAGCGGGTAGATCGCTATAAAGCAAAGGGTAAAAGTGGCAGTTAAAGGATTAAGTTGCTTAATTATTAGGTAGTTAAACAAAGGGAAATTCCAGTGGCTATATAGCTAAAAAGGCAGTAGATTTAATACTAATAACACTAAGTCTACACTATAGTTACTAGCTAAATATAAAAGAGATTAACCTAGCTAAGCCTTAGTTAGTAGGATTTATAGCCACTTAAAATAGTGGATTATTTAGTGCTTAAGTTAGTGAATCGGTTTAGTATAACCAAACCCTATAGGGGCTACCTAAAGCCTATACACACTTTCCGGGAGACCTCTTATAAGCTTTATAAAACCCACTAACTCCACTAGGTTATCTACTAACGCAATCACCAAAATTACTAACTAATCCTACCGGTGGTGCCAACTTTTAATACTATTAGTGACTTTAACAAGCTTTACTTAGCGCTATAAAGCCTTATACTCACTCTGTTAAGGCTTTACACATATTATATAGCCGCTATAAGTGAGCCTAAAATAAACCCTACAGCTAAATGGGTTAAATAGCTAGTTAATAAGGCTATAATAGCTAAAATAGCCATTATAACTGTATGGCTAACGTATATTATAAGGCAGTACCCGACTGTTACTAGCTAATTTTAATACGCTTTTTTAATAAGGGTACTACTTAATAAGCTTTAATATCTACTGAAACTTTAGCTGTTTAATAGACTTTAAAGGCTTAGTTAAGCTGTTAATAGCTATATTTTTAGTGGAAATATAGTGTATATTAATATCTTTAGCGCGTTAGGCTTTTTTAATATATATAAACTTTATTAAAATATGTTTTATATACTAGTAGTGTTTAGGGTTTTTAATAGTTGCTATAATATTAGTATTATTATTATATAATATTATAGCTTTTAAAATAAGCTGCTAAACTTTAGTATAAAAACTTTGTAGTTATTAAGCCTTTTTAACGGCTTTAATTAGTGTTATATATTTAGCTTTTAAAATAAAAAGTGCTACTGTACTAGTCTTTTTAGCTTTTTAACTTATAATAGTATTAGCTATTATAGTAGTATAGCTTTAAATAGATTTAACAGTTTTAAAGTACTTAGTAAAATTATTATCGCTATATATTATAAGTGGGTAACTTAAAGAGTTGCTTAGTATATTACGTAAGAGTTGTTAATCCTTTATAATAGAGTAGTAAATAGCGAGGTTAGCAGTACCTTTTAAGTATTTAAATAGTTTTATAGCGGTAGAGAGGTATAATTTATAAGAGGCTTATATATAAGTGGCTAACTACTAATAGCTAAAAGCTATATTAGGTTTAATTATTTATATTAAATAGTTAGCGGTGCTTATAACTATTAAATAATAGTGCTTATCTATTAGATTTAAAGGAGTTTTAGTGTTTTTAGCCTTTATAATACTAGGCTGTAGCGGTATTTTAATAGACTTAATGTTTTTTAAATCTAGTTTAATTAGCGCTTATTTAATATATTATGGCTGGCTAAAATAAAGCTTGCGGTTGGCTTTATTTTATTATATTTTAGCACTTAAAAATTATTAGGTAGGGCCTTAATCCTTTATAAGGTGTATGCTGTTAATCTTTTACTTTAATTACTTAATATAAGCTTTACTAAGTCTTAAAATTAGGTAATTATTAATATAAGCTATTATAAAGTGCCCTGTAAGCCTATTATAATATATTAAAGAGTTATTAACTAAAGGCTTAAACTTTAGACTATTTAGTAATTTAGTAAGCTTTTTTTATTACTATTTTAAGGTTTGCTTTAAGCTGTATAAAGCTTTTAATAGTAATAGGACTTGCTAAGTTTTAAGCTTATAGCTATTTTTAGTGGCTAGTTATAATAGTTTTAGGTTAGCTAATAGTGTTATAAAGCTTTTTAATAGCCTGCTATAAATTGTTTTAAAGAGGTTTTTATTAAAAAAAGCCTTTATAAAATCTATTAACTTTATCTCTTAATTATTAATAGCGGTTAAAGTTAATAATAAATACTAGGTTAGGAGTATAATTATAATAGTAAAGGTCTTTAAAAAATTAGTGCTAGGGGCTTATTTAAAGCCTTTAACTATTAACCTAGCTTTAAACTTAGCGATTTATTTTAAAGCGTTTAGCTTACGTTTTAATATTTATTTATTATTAATAGCACGTTTATTTAGGCTTAAAACCTTTATAAACTATAATACCCCTAACTATAATAGCTGTTTGAGTTTAGCCCTAGTGGCTATTAGCTAATTTTTTTAGTTAAGGGTTTTTAGCGCTAAAGTTAGCCTTTTAAGCTTTTTTAAAGCCGCTATAATAGTATAAATAATGCTTTATATTATTATATTTATAGCAGTTAAGTTAATATTTATAAGATTAAGCGGGGGCTTAATTTTATTATTTATTATACTGTATTTTTCTTTTTTAGTAAATATTATAAGGGGTAATTTTACTATTATAAAGGGTTTAGCGATTTGTTTAATAAGCTAAATAGCGGTCTAATTAGTAGTTTAATTAGCGTTTATTCTTTATAAACCTTTTAAAATAGTAGTTAAATTACTTTTTATAATAGCTTTTATAAGGGGATTATTAACGCTTATATTAAAAGTAGTATTAGGGGGCGTATAACATTAAAACGGGTTATTAGCGGTTAACTTTTTGTTATTTAAGTCTTTTAAGCGGTTTAAAACGCTTTTTAAGCTGCTATAATTTTTAATAGTCTTAAAAGATAATTTAGGGGGTGAGTTAGTAGTGCTAACAGTAATAGGATTACTAAAAATAGGTAGCTAAAAGGCTAAAATAGCTAATTTTAAAAGCTTTATAATAGCCGTTTACTAGATAGCATACTTTTTAAATATATAAACTAAATAGGTTTTAATATTTAAGGTTATTATAATATGTCCTAGTTCAGCCTTTTTTATTAACTTATAAGCTTTAACCTTTTATTTATATAATATAATAACTAAATATTTAAAGCTTATAACTTTATAGCGTTTTAGTAAATATATATAAGGTGTTATAGCGGGTTTTAGCTTATTTTATAATAGCTAATAAAAGGTTAAATCCTTATTAATAACTATTATATGGTTTACTAAATCTATTATAAGTGTTATAGTGTAGTATTAAAGGTATAGCAGTAGGCTAAAGGCTTATAAAGTAGTTTATAAGCGGTTAAAGATTATTTTAATAAAGCGTTTTACTAAGCTGTTTTATTTGTATATATAAAGGCTAAAGGTGTTAAAACTAATACTTTTAGTATCTAACTAGTTTTTTGTAAAGCTATTATTAACTTTAATATTAAAATCAAAGTAAAAATACATTAGATAGCGATTATAATAGTTATTAAACCTTTTAAAATATCTTTTTATAGTAAAGTATATAATAAGTACTAACTTATCTTTTAATAGGTAAACCTATTTATAGCAAGTCTTTTAGTCTATTAGGATTAGTAAGTAAGGTAAAAGCTTAATAGTTACTAAATTACTTATTATAACTACTAAAGCAATTATTAGGTTAGCTATTAAAAGGGTAACTATTTATTTAATAGCTTTACTTATAATATATTTAGTGTAAAAAAGTCTTAATTATTAATTAAGTTAAATTTAAAAAGTCTGGTAGTGATTTTAGCAGTCTTTTTTAAAAGGGGTAGGCTTATATAGCTTAGCTAATAGTATTATAGTATTACTAATTTTAAAAGCTTAAAAGGTTTAGCTTTAAAAGAGGTATTTAAAAATAGTTTATTTAAATAAAGGCTATTAAACTAAACTTTACTATTTATAGTTTTAAAGTTTATTAATTTATCTTTTATAGTAATAATTGTTTTACTATTAAAATTAGTAACAGGGGTATAAGTCTTTTATAATACTTAAAGTAGTGGTTTAAACCTTTTAATAGTATAATTATTAGCGCTTTAGTTAAAAGTATAAAACATTTCTTTTAGAAAGAGATAAAATTCTAACTATTAAAAGTTTAGTATAGCTAGGGCTTTATTTTTACTATTAAATAATGTAAGTTTTTTAAAGAATTTCCTAGAGAGGTAATATAACGCCCCTAAAATAATATTTATATTAAATTTTAAGATAAATAGCACTTTTTTTAAAGTAAAGGTACTATATTTTTAATTAGAGTAATAAATTTTTAGTTTAATAGTATTTAAACTATAAACTATTAAAAAGCCTCTAATAGTAATTATAAGGGCTATACTCTTTATAAAAATATTATAGCTATTAAACTAGCTAAAATTATTATAAATATAATAAATACTGCTAGTATTATATAGCTAAAAAGCTTAAGCCGCTAGTTTAGCTACTATATTATTAACTAATTGCAATAAATTAAAAAGTAGTTTAGCAGGCTAAGTAGTAATTATATTAGTAGTTTATAAGGGTGAATTATATTAGACTTAAAAAGTAGACTAGGTGCTAGTATTGCCGCTATTAATAGGTGTTTTAATAGTATTATTAAGTGGTTTATAGCTACTCTATTCTTTATAATTATTATACCGCCCTTTAAAATTATTTTTAAAAGGTGTTAAAGGTTGATTTATAGTATAATTAGCGCTTTAGATAAGGGGCTTATTAAACTATTAGGTAGGCTTTTAGTGGTTTTATTTATTTTATAAGGCGTTTATTATAAAGGTTTTTACTAAATGTATAATAAGTATAGCGCTAAAACTAGCGCTATAAAATGCTTTAAGGGTTTTAAAAGTCTAGCATATTTAGTTAGTTTAAGACAAACAGTTTTTTTTAAAAGCTTTAAAATAATTGTTATAATAGTTAATAAACTTGATTTTAATACCCTTTTTAGCTAATTTAGCTATTATAGTGTTAAATTTAGCGTTAAAAGTGTTAAGATTAGTGCTTATAGTGTATTTTAGGCTATAAAAGACCTAGATTAGGCGGTCTTTTTTAAGCTTATTATTAAGTTTATATAAAGTAGTTAATATTTAAAAGGCTGCTATAAGGTTATTATAGTAGCTAATATTGCCTTATAAGATTAGCTTATAACTATTTTATAATAAAAGTAGTATTATAGTTTAGTTAAGATTATTATAAGCTTTAAATATAAAAAGGTTTTTAGTAAAAGTAAATAGGCTAATAACTTTAAACGAGATGTTTAAACCTTATAACTAAAGGTTATAGTTGTTTTACTTTTATAATTATTAGTTAGTAGTAAAAGTGTTAATCTTTTTAGCTATTTTATATCCGACTTGCTTTTAAAGGATAGTTAAGTTAATAAGGAAAGCTATTAGTTTAGTAGATTATTTAGCGGACTAGTTAGCGCTAGCTATAGCTAGTGTAATAAACATAGTAGTAAAAGGGGTAGCTAAGAGTTAAGTGTTAAAAGTAGTAATAGCGTTTATTAAGTTGGTTATAGCGGTTTATAAGTTTTAAGTGGTGTGCTAAAGACTTTAAAGGCTGCTATTAACGTTAGCAAACTGGTTGTTAAAGTGTTAAAATTGCTTGCTATAATTGCTGACAAGCGTGTTAACGGTTTTAATTAAGGCTTTAATAGTCTTTTTAGTAAAGTTGTTAAAGTTTAGACTAAGGCGTTTTATAATGGGTAAAAGAAAGTATTAGTAATGTGTTTAGCTAATAAAATAAGGGGTAAAAAAGGGCTAAATTAGGGGTTTAACGCCCTAATTAGTGCTAAAAGGTGAGTGTTAAGAAGGCTATAAAGTGCTTAGTGTTAAAGGTAAATAAGGGGGTAAAGGTTATTAGTTTTGCTGAAAAACAGCGCTAGAGAGACACTGGTAGTAAAAATACTAGGCTTATAACCTGTAAAAAGGTAGTACATTATAGGGTATATAATAGCGGGGCTATAAAAGGTCTTATAAAGGGTATAAACTAGTTATAGTAGAAGGTAACAGATTTTAATAGTATTAGAAGTAAAGACTATAGCGGGTAGGTTGCTATAGGGCAAGGGGTAAGAGTAGTAGTTAAAAGATTAAGTTGCTTAATTATTAGATAGCTAAATAAAAGGAAATTCTAATAGCTATATAGCTAAAAGAATAATAGATTTAATGCTAATAATACTAAGTTTATATTATAGTTATTAGTTAAATATAAAAAAGATTAATTTAGCTAGGCTTTAGTTAATAGGATTTATAGCCACTTAAAATAGTGGATTATTTAGTGCTTAAGTTAGTGGGTCGGTTTAGTATAACCGAACCCTAGGTCTTATATATATTTTTTAAAAGACCTTTTATAAGCTTTATAAGACTTACTAACTTTACTAGGTTATTTACTAATGTAATTACCGAAATTATTAATTAATCTTACCGGTGGTGCTAACTTTTAGCACTATTAGTAACTTTAGCAGACTTTGTTTAGCGCTATAAAGCTTTGTACTTATTTTGCTAAGGCTTTACACACACTATATAGCCGCTGTAGGTGAGTCTAGAATAGACCCTACAGCTAAATGGGTTAGGTGGCTAGTTAGTGAGGCTGTAGTGGCTGAAGTGGCCATTATAGCTGTGTGGCTAGCGTATACTGCAGGGCAGCACCCGACTATTGCCAGCTGATTTCAACATTATTGTATTAAGCGAGTTATTAAATAATATATAGCAAGGGTGGCTGCGCCACCTACTACGTGTCGGGTACATACTATAGGTTATATGACTTTAAGTTACATAACCACCTATAAAGCAAATATGGCCCTTGCTTATATTACTTTATAAGATTCCAGTTTTTAATTTTATATATTTTTTTATTTACATATAGCTTTTATTAAAATTATAAATCTAATAATATAATTTATTAGTTTATAACACTTATATTAGTAAAATTATTAAATAGTCACGTGATAAAATATAAACGAATTTTATATAAGTATTAAAAGTGTATTATTCACTTAAGTGTATTATTAATATAAGAGATACGTTAATATAAAATATTAGTTAACGCATCTCCTATTTAACCTAATAATTTAATTAACCTAGCCACCTTAGTTTTTTATATAAAATCTATATTTAAAAATCTTAATTTTACTAATATTATAACTATTAATATATAAGTTAAAAATTTGAGCTATTAATTTAAAATGGAATC
>NPFG01000753.1:0-13670 GCA_002288965.1 Xylaria sp. MSU_SB201401
CTAACAATAAAAGTTATAATATTATTAAACGCATTAGCTATTATAATAGTGTCTAGCTATATAAATATTTATTATTATAAAATAAAAGCTGTAATTAATAAGTAATAGCTTATAATCTATTATAATATATACTTATTTTTTACTAGCTAATATAATATTATAATAACTTATTACTTTTTAAATATACTTTTAATTATATACTAATATATTAAATTAAGATTATAAAATTATTAATACTTTAAAAGGTAATTAAGCTACTTTAATAGTTTATAACTATTTTAATTAAAATCAGCTGGCAATAGTCGGGTGCTGCCCTATAACATACGCTAACCACACAGCTATAATAGCCACTTCAGCCACTACAGCCTCACTAACTAGCCACCCAACCCATTTAGCTATAGGGTCTATTCTAGGCTCACCTATAACAGCCATATAGTGTGTATAGAGCCCTAGCGGAATAAGTACAAGGCTTTATAGCGCTAAGTAAAGTCTATTAAGGTCACCAGTAGTGCTAAAGGTCGGCACCACTAGTAAAGTTAATCAGTAATTTCGGTAATTACGTTAGTAGATAACCTAGTAAAGTTAGTAAGTCTTATAAAGCCTATAAGAGGTCTCCCAAAAGGTGTATATAGGACCCGGGGTTCAGTTATACTAAACCGACCCACTAACTTAAGCACTAAATAATCTACTATTTCAGGTGGCTATAAATCCCACTAACTAAAGTCTATTCTAAGTTAATCTCTTTTATATTTAACTAATAACTATAGTATAAACTTAGTACTATTAACACTAAATCTACTGTCCCTCTAGCTATATAGCCACTAGAATTTCCCTTTATTTAGCTACCTAATAATCAAGCAACTTAATCCTTTAACTGCTACTCCTACCCTTTACCCTATAGCGACTACCCGCTATAATCTTTACTTCTAATATTATTAAGATCTGTTACCTTCCGCTATAGCTAGTCTATACCCCTTATAAGACCTTTTATAGCCCCGCTACCGTATACCTTATAGTGCACTACCTTTTTACAATTTTATATAAGTATAAGAAATTATTACTAATTAAAATATTAAGCTTAAAATAGTTTTTAATTATTTATCTTTTTGTGATATGTTAAACTATATATAGTTTATTATTTTTATTAATATTATATATAAAGAATTTAAAAGTAACTTATTTGTTTAATTTTATTTATATATTACTAATAATTATAATAAAACCTTTTCTTTTTTTTATAATATATTTATATTAGTTAAAATAGGATTACCTAATTAAAATGTGTTTAAATCTTAAATTAATATAAATATATATATTTTTACTATAAGACTAGATTTAATATTAATATAAAGATAAATATAGTTAAAACGTAAAGCTTTGTTTTTATAATTAGTGCTAAGCGCAATAGTTATTAAAATATCTATGTTTAATACTTTTATATCTAACTTTAAAATCTTAGATACTAATTTATAATTTAGGGTATAATTAGGTTTTTTAATAATACTATTTTTTGCGTTTTAATAAAAACATAAATAACAGAAAAGCTTATTTTACAATAAAAGCTCTACTATATAGTACTTATAAATATGTTTAGCTAAGTTATATCTGCGTGTTATTATATATATTATACTATTTAGGCATTAAGAAATATTAAAAGTCTAATGGCAGACTAAAAAGCTCTACTCTGTATTGCTCTATATAAAAGCGATAACTTAACAGCATCATTATATATAAATAGAGAGACCATCGGACTTAAGTTAAATAGCCAACATCTTTCTGAGAAACCGTTAGACCCTCGATTTGATATAGGGTTTTTCGTAGAGGATAGAAAGATAGACAAATCCTGAAGACCTCGCCACCATCAACAGGAGCATCATGGGGAGTCTCCCTGAATATGGCACTGAGCTCTACATGGCATCTTCAACGGAGAGCCATGAAGCTCCAATGTGCGGGCTCCAGGGCCGTTATATAATCGCGATTGAGAGCATGTTAGGCACATTTTACTGCTGTCAGGGGACGTCAATTGCGCGCTTAAGTGGCTGTGCGTAGTTGCAAGTCGATATAGTGAAGTGGCTGATGAACTGACAAAAGCCTTGAACAAGATGCAATCTTGGAAGTTAGTGACTTAGGCTTACGTGGAATTGTAAAAATCTACCATTGACGTACCTTAGCACAATTTTCCAAATATTAATTTATACTAGACTATATGATCTGCAGTAGAATTCAATTTTTCTCGTCTTCCCATGCCCAGAGAAATTATGGTTCGTTAATTATCAAGTAATTAGAATCATCCTAGTACTAACAATTACCGTCCCGTCACAACTAAGCTGTAAAGTGCTCAAAACCAAGTTCGTTCCTTGTGAAACCTACGGACCTTTACCATTTCTAAGCAAGCCGCTTACCATCTTCATTCAACACTAAAGGCGCTATACCTAACTATCGTGTTTAAGCCATGATATCCTCCAATTTGCTAGCGTCACCCTGCTCCCATGGGTATAGCTCCTCGGATTGACGTATCAGCGCCTCATGTTGGGGACTCCTAGGCTTAAATGTTGCCTTGAATGGTTCCACACGAGTAACAAGACCGGGCACATGTTTTATCGTCTGTTCTATTTCATGACCATACTCGTCTACGCCCTTGCCAATATCGAAGACCGCCAAAGCTCGAGCAATAGTTACCCAGGTGGATGAGAGGGCGAGATAACGACCAGGGCAAATACGACGCCCATAACCGAAAACATACTGAGCGGGATCTGGGTCCGGATTTGGACCAAGAAAGCGTGATGGGTTAAACTCCGAAGGGTTCGAGTAGACCGCTGGATCATGGGTAAACCACCATACATTGGGCAGCAACGACGTTCCCTTTGGAATGTAGTACCCATTGACGATGTCGTCAGCATCTGTTGTATGGGGAGCAGCCATCGGGACCACCGTGTGCCATCGAAAGGATTCTTTTACTATCGCGCTGATATAAGGGAGGCTATCCTTATCACTATATTTAGGGAGCCGGCTGTTTCCGATGACTTGATCGATCTCTTCCTGAGCCTTACGTTGAATTCCCGGGGCTAGTGTCATGTTGAAAAAGAAGACACATAGTGTGTTAACAGTCTAGGTCGCAGGTCAGTTGAAGCTCTCATCCTATCTTTAACTAGCTCAGTAGGGCATGTGTGACATACAGTGTCAGAACCGCCAAAATATGCAGACGTCTGTCGCAATCTTTGTTAGCTCTCTGTAGCCTCTTAGGCGATGAAAGTATTTAACCACAGAGAAAATATGGATGGGGGTTTAGTGATCCTTAGATTACTTACAGCGGCTGACCGGAAACCATCCTCAAGTTCCGCCGTTATTTTGTTGTTTATCTTGCCATAGAATTCTGACGCCATGGACGGTTCGAGCTTGCCATTAGCTTGTTGCTTCCGAGCAAACCGCAGCGGCGTTTCTACAGCCGCTATTGCCTCAGCTCCCCATTCCTTAGCAGTTTGTTTCCATCCAGTGCCTGGTACCCATTCAGGAACATATTGTACTGTGAGAGCTTAGCTTTGCAGTTCGTATGCACATCTCAGAGCCGTGTCGTATAAGTTCTTAATCTACCGAAGAAATCACCTACAAGAGGGAATAATATCAACAAGCCAAGCGCCTACGGCAAAAACAGCCGAAAAATGGGACATAGCTGCGTCGACAAGTTGAACCACCGGGTCTGGCTTGTGCGGGTCTACTGTATATCCGTAGATGATCTTGAGAATAATAGCGGCGGCCTCTCTGCACGATGTTAGCATACGTTGCATTATGTAGCAAAGTACCATTATTCACGTACTTCTTCAGGTGGTCAAATAATAGATCTGGTTTTTGTAAAACACGAAAGAGTAACCGATGTGCTTCCTTTTCTTGTATTTCAAGATACCGCCCAGCGAGCCTTTCCGTACCAAGTGTCGTATGCATGAACTTTCGGGTCAACCGAAGCTTTTTGTTATACGGTAAGAAACTAAAAATGTCGTCGAGGCGGCACCTTGAAAAAGAGTAAACCCTACATGTTGTTATACAAGGACATAGAAAGAGCATGCCTACAGTGTAGGAAATACAAATTTCGGTCGCGATGAGTATATCGAAGATTTTCTTTCCAACAGTTGGGAGGCTAGCTCTGCGGAATGCAATAGTACTTGAGTGGTTCCAAACACAGTAACAGAGCTAATAGGGCCTACCACACGTTGTAAGTCTTAGTGGCTGCTCACTCTAGTATTCATAGTTGTTTGCATTGCATACCGTAGGTGTCTTTATGCTTTAGCCAATGCTCCCATTCCGGTTCACCGGCTCTGGGAAAGTCGGCGATGTTCCCCAATATAGGCCCTTCAAGTTTCATTTTAGTCATCAGCGTATTGAGAGAATCCGACACAGACATATGGAGAAGACGCAGATGGATAATTCTAGGCTGGGTGACCGCATCGGCACGTGAAGAAAAGTGTTTCATAGGCAGCAAAAGCTTCGAATAGCACATACACCCTTTAGGACCTGGAGGTAGAGGACCTGGCTTCCTTGTTGCGACGCGAAGGAAGATCTTGACACCGACGACCATCGTGACGGCCAGGAGGAGGCTTGTTACCAGATGTGTAGCCATGATGTTCAAATCCCGCCCCACGGTTCGAAACAATTTGGTGCGATTATGCTACTTCGGCAGAACGATAGAGTCAGACTAGAGGATTGAGCCGTCAAGAATAATTCGGCGGGTTTTTTATGTGATGAAGAGAGTATACTAGATTGCTTACAGTACAGCGTGAGCTTTTCATATTACCGTCACCTAGCAGCAAAACTGGATAATATATATTAGTTCTAATGCCTGATCCATACACTATTCTCCTAGGATGACGTTACCCATGATAAAAACATCATGTCGTAATGTGATCCATGCATGAGCCGAGCATGGACCGATATAGTGACAGAACTCGGCCAGCTATATGCTTGACGTTACATAGGCTTAACATCCGAAGCGCAACATCGCTTACGAAAAGGGGAACGCGCGGCACCACTCGGCATCTATACCCATCCCTAAGATATGCAGGTCAGTTCGTGACCTATCAAAAGATGAGTCGGATACACTGTATGTGCACGATTTCTTCTGATAGCAAGGATGGACAGATTGACCACGGTGAAATATGGCAGTGCTACTCTGACAGTCTTGGAGGCCACTCTATGACTGAATCGATAAACGTTGACAGCGTTATACGTCATTTATAACTGTTCAATTGGTATGACGGTTGTTGAATACGCAGGTGATCTGTAATTGATTGCTTGGGAGTGCTGAGATACTGCGATAGCGTCAAGTGACATGAGAGCTATACTCTTGCACTTCAAAAGCGCATGATTCTACTAAAGCATAATTCAACTCTCGAAAATATCCAGATATTAGCTATCGTATCTCTTGTATGAGTGGACCAAAGAACACCCCACACACTACACGAAAAGGTCAGTACATCATTACGCTGAGCACATCGGTCACAATGCGACCCTTGTTTGCGTAAGCGTCTCCAAAAAAACGGGGCGCTGGCGAACCCTTATATCTCAGCTCAGATATATACCTCTACCCATCGCACAGTTACCACCTAAATCCTTGTCATGATATGATCGAGGATGGCAAGGATATCAACATGCAAGAGACCTGTTCCAGAAGCACCTGGCAAGAAGCTGACATCGTGGAACAAATTTGAATATCCTTGAGCCGTCGCGGCCAACTGCCCTATTTATTACCCTCTGGTCAATTGAAAGCAGGGCCACTAGAGCCACTTTCCTTGATATTCCAAGTTTGAGGCTCAACAGCGATGAGGGATTCTATCGGATAAGCATATATACAGTAGGTCAGGCGGGGTCAAGCTTGGCGATAAAAACTTTAGTCAGCTTCCCCAGTCGAGCGGCAAAGACGAACCCTTGTCAGAGTCCCCATCTGCCGAAGATCCGCGAACAACCCTCGCTATACAACTAAATAGTTATGATTAGGCCTGGGTGAGTGTCGTCAAGCTGGCTCGAGGGTACCGTCAGCTACTTGATGATATCGGGGGTTGCGGGGGTCTTTCCATCCTTGCCCGGAAGCGACCCTAGTAACCTGTCAAGCGCAATGAACACCTTGTATGCTATTCTAAAAGCGCAACTTAGTGACATGCCTTACTATGAGATTGGTGGAAAAGGAGACTATTCAGCCCTTGCTCAGTTGACATAGGATAGCGAGCGACAGAAGTTAGGAACTCCGTTTCGTTTGTATGTAGAGTCACGGCCGGCTATTAAGGTCAAGACAGATGCGAGTGGGGGCATATTCAAGATACTCGGCTGTCACAACAAATGATAGAATTCTGAACAGTTCCAATTCCATGCTCTGGTCTCATCTCTTCTCAATAGTCGTCGCAGCAATAAGCTCTTCGTTACGAAGTCAAAGTTTCCCACATCAATCTTCAAACCAGATTATTAGTTACTATGATCTCCCTATAATTAATTACTATTGTATGTTCGCGGAATTTTTGCTTCTTGGTAGTGCCTATGATCTAAAAACAGGACCACCTCAAGCCAGTTCTTGAGTTACAATGAGAATTATGAAGGGTTGGATGTAATCATGGATTACAGTAGCAGCATGGTAGGAGAATAAAAAGAAATTTCAAGTTTCGGCGTACCCTTGTCGACGACATGAAAGGGCCCTCCAAAACCACTAGAAACAAAATCCGCACCGCTCAAGGAAGATATCACAAATGCGGGGCTCGCTAAAGCGGTGGGGCAACATCACATTTCCGAGACTCGATAAGTAGTTTTCCGATGCACATCCCACACTGCATGTGATGTAGTTTCAGAGACACTTGTGAATGTAAAATAACTTGTCCATGAAGACTTTGAGCGTTTCACAAGGAGACTGGTTATGAATATGTCACCGACCCACCGGTTCGCCAATTAGATCACGCCGGTCTTATAATCCAGATTTCTATGTATAGAATGTGTAATCGCGTTGTAGTTTGCGAGTATTGCCAAAACTTCGGGATCTTTCACGCTTTCAACGGCAGTAGGTACATCAGTATTCTCGTGTTGGGTCAGCTTGATAGCAACCTGGCCGATGTGTTCAGGGGATGAGTTGAACTAAGGCGCTTCCCTAGCTTGGTGGTATCGAGAGGCAGGCGTATGCGATCATGTACACAATTTGTATGGTCGCCGTTTCAGTAATGGATGGTCAAAGTCTAGGGTACGTAACCAACTCCAAACTCTTGGCACACGTCAAGAAACAAACCCTTGTAGCGAAGTCCGAAGACCCTGTCCCCTATATTGAAGTGCGTCACCCCCACCCTACTCTTGTGACAATACCTGCCGCTTCGAGCCAAACGAAGGTCTCATCGGTCTTTCCCGGCGTCACAGCCAAACACTTCAAAATGATAGTAGTCGCCTTGGCATGTGGAATTCATCTTCGTGTTTTGCAATCGAAAGTATATGGAAGGGTCGTAACGGAGACAAAGCGAGGCACAAAGACCAATCCAGCAGTATAGAGACAAGCCAGGATGACAGTACCAAGGCCACATCTTCGATCACCCAAGACTGACACCTAAGTTGCAGCTCCTGGAACTGCAGGATTTGAAGCAAAAAGCAGCTAGTCTTCATGAAGCCCGTTCAACAACCAAACAGTGAAATTTGATTTTACTCTTGACAGTTGTCACAATCATCTTCGTATGTTCTATCATCAATACATGTTACCACTCCGTAGTAGGAGAAAGAGAGTCCATCTACTAATATTTCCAAGCTTCACCTATCTCTGTTTGCTTCTCTGTATGGCCAGGTGACCAATATTTAGACGTATGGAGGCTGGTCCCATGTGTTTCCTTACAATTTCCAGTGAAAATGAAGCTGATCCGGCCTGCAGATGGTATATCTGCGGCTGTAATCGTTGTAGCCTTGTCTGTAGCCTGGCTCATCAGCTTCCCTCAGTACCGGAGACGGACGATTGATAAGATCTCCCGATGTAAAAAGGGTATAAGAGAAGAAGCAGATCTGAATGTGGCCACCTATGTATGAATCCATCTATTTCGAATAAGCTCAGCCTCAGAGGGCTACTCTTCTCGTGTTACTCGTATAGTTAGTTATAGGTACGTTCTTTTTCCCAGATTACTTAGGTTATCACTCTGTATCCGATGTCTCTACTATAAGTCCCGATTGTCGCTTATAATGCAATCATCATATCACGGAACTACCCGGTCTAATCTCCGAATATAGCACGGACCAGGGGTGATACTGTATATATAGGGGATAGGATAAACCAAAGGACGAAGTTAGAACTTCCCCCCTTGTTCAATAACATAAGGCTACATTGGAATAGCAGATGGGCAGTGCTGTGACACACCACACTAAGCTATAGAAAGCCCTGGTCTTTATATATCTTGTGATTATTGTTGATAGTGGCGACTTATGTATTACTATCATGCTAGAGTCTACAAAGGCTTTGAAGCTGTTATCTCATGTTACCCTCTTAAAGGGAGCTGGACACCTTTCCTGAATAGCAAGACGTGTTCCAATTGCGGTTCAAGCTGCTTAAGGGATCTCATCTTGGCCAGGCATAATCATTCCTTCCTGCACCGCGGCACGGTGAGCGCGAGCGACCATGCCCACAGCAGGGCAGAATCGGTCAAGTACGGGGAACAGCTTGTTGGCAGGAGGGATTCGCCAATCCCGCATAAGTTCACCGACTATGGCGTAATAGGAAACAACCTGGACGCCCGCATCACGCATGCGATCGTTACCGTTCTCGCGAATGTCGATGGTCATCGTGCCCGACGCTTCGTGGTTTGCCCAGACACTATATCCAGCATCACGAAGCGACAGCGCACAGAAAGCAGTGCCTGAGTCAAAACCAGTAAGTTTATATGGACAAATTGGAGGAAACAGAAAAGATGAGGGAGGCACTCACAAACATCAGTGAGGATACCAGCGATGATAATCTGAGATCTGCCAGTGGCCTTGACTGCGTTTCGAAATTCGTCATTGTCCCAAGCATTCACTTCACCCCCGCGTTTAACAACCGCGACATCGGGATACATCTTCAGGAATTCATTGGGGAGGGGACCATTTGGACCTTAAAGAGCGGGCTATCAGCATATCAAATAACCGTTATCAATAATTTAACGCCATACCTGCTTCAGTCGAGGTAGACATAATGACCGGGAGGCCAAAGAGCTTGCCAAGCTCAGCGTGAGCATACATGGCATTACGGAACACGGTGGCATCGTAGTCGCGGGCTAAGCTGAATAGTCCTTCTTGCATGTCAAGAATAACTAAGGCCTAAACGAAAGTAAGTCAAGTACGCTGCAGAAATATGGGGTGTGTGAGACTAACTGCTTCGTTCTTGTCGAGTCTTTCGTACTTGTAGGCAGGCATATTGACAACTATTTGAATAGGATAACGTGAGTAATGAATGGGTTACTGAATTGAATCGGCGAAGGCTTTCAAGAGTTGGTTTGGTAATTGTTTGATGACTAGAGAATCTTTCAGTCCGTAGTAGAGGAATCACAGTCCTATTTATATTGTCTTATCTAGTTAAACTTCCTTCTCCTCTTGGCGATATTTCCTAGACGTTCCTCCTGCTAGTCTTCTGACTGACTTTCTGACATTCTTGGAATTTCCATGAAAGGAATTGGTTCATGTGAAAGTGATCTCGTCGTCAGATCGGCATGTCCGCTGCGTCGTTACTCATCCACCACTCCCGCAGCCTTCACTACGGTATGGGCTCCAGGAGGTATACGGAACCTCCACTGTGGCAGAGGTCCTTATATATACCGTTTGTGAGTTATTGTGCCATGATAGATACGTGATAGTATTTCGAGTGAAGGTTACGGACACATTTCGTTACCATCGTGACGCTCAACTACTATATAACACTATTCACTTCGACCGTATCACACGTAATATCTATCTAATCCACAATGTGTGGGGTGAGCCTGATGATGCGGCCAATCGTATTTAAGAAGCTGTCAGCAAGTGTGGAGTAAGATACACTCTAACCTCTGAATATAAGTATCAACGGTATCCCCCAGGTCTTCAGACCGTTTAGTTTACCTTCTAATTATTCTGAATACAACATATTATGCCCATCATACGTATATGTCCCCACCTCTTCTGACAGAGCTTCCAGCCAGGTGCTTTGTAATCGGAGTTGATGACTGAGCCGCTAGTAATATGAACCTAGTAATTCAATTACAGTATTTTGACAAATGCGATATTCTCCATCTGAGAGCAGCCTGCGCAACTGTACGTTAAACTTCTATAGCAAATAATAAGTACCATCTTTCAATCAACGACCGTTTTTCTGTAAACTTGTAAGCTACTGTATGTAGATGCTCCAGGCCTGGCGACATAAGTACTACGTACCAATCTTGGCATCCCACATCCTTCGACCGATCTATACGCCTGCCAAGAAGCTTAACAAGCGGCACACGCTGAAGAGCGTCAGGAAGACATTAAGCCTTCTTCTATACATTTCACAGAAATTGTATTTTTCCAAGATCCGTTAAACACTTCGCCAATTCTCTTGCAATAATAATTTATCAAATGTTAGATTACGATATGCTTTGCAAGCGAGGCAGGGAGAGTTATTAGTTATGTGGCCGGGCTCAAGGCATACATAAGGCGTTGTTTTTCTGTTCTGGGAATAAAAACGAGCATTAAGGCTACAGCCATCATCATGCCCTCTCTACCATTATAATATCCGCATAATCTCTCATACTCTGCTTTAACCCCCAATGAATCATTGATAGGTTGACAGCGGCCAATACGGTCAGCATTGTCTCCATCCGTCGGTGATTCTTACGAAGAGACACACATACAGATTCAAGTCGCATATATCTTTACCCAAGATGGCCACTTTCTGGCCAAGAACCTGCTACATTCGTATATTTGACCCTCTCCGCCTTTTGGGGGGATGTCTCGGTATCTAGTCCTAATCTTACAACTATCTAGGCGTGAGAAATTATTCTCCTCCCTTGCTTCCTTGTATCTGGCGTGGTTAGGTTGAAACTAGTGACGCTTCATGTATTCAGTCGGTCCGTTGCCTTCACCCAGAACGAGTGATAGAACACATCTTCCTGAAACAGGCAGATTCTCCGAGTCCAGTCCACGTTAGAGTGGTTGTCAATGCAGTCTGGTCGCGATTGCTCCGCTTTGTGGCAATTTGAGACGGGATGTGCATGTAATGGTTGTGGCCTAAGAATTTGTCGCTTATTGACAAATGGGACAGCAAGCTATTCGATACGTTGTCAGAAGGGGCATGGAACTAATGCCGGTGAGAGTAGTGACGAATCCCCAGGGTGATCAGAGCTACAGCACCTGCAATTAGCATTGGCAGGGCTATGAGTGACTCCTGCTATTTTCTCTTTGATAGGGTCCGCTACCCCTGAAGCGGCGTGGTTCTAGATGTCATCGCCTGCAGAGTCGCCTTGGCATGCCAGAGCTGAAGAACTGTTCGCTCTTACCAAGCCCTCAAATCTATCCCTGTTTCACACCCACTATGAACCGCTAGGTACCATGATACTCATCTGTGGCTGTGGCATCCCGTCTTTCCGCGCCCTCACGCCTCGGATATCTTGCTTTAGGTACAGCTATTTGATCCTTGATTCTAGATCTTGACTGTCACCCTTTACAGTTGAGCTACATCCACCTTTAAGACTCTTCAAAATACATTAATAAGCATCGCTATATATTCACTTAAACCGTTTTAGTATGCAAGAAGCACTTTATATAAAATAACAATGGGGGCGTCTTTATACATTGCTAAAAGCGAGCCTTCACTGAGGCTAAGAGTGTGGGAGGATGTACCTGAAGATGTAAGAACCGTATGTGACTAATTTCCCCTGTCTTCTAATTCCGTAACATTCCAGGTCCCAGTTGTGTTCAGTATGACAGGGACCTACTCATGTTATTGTCAAGTAGGCGCATATACGCAATCATGCTACGGTTTGCTGCTGATCGTTCACACAGTGTGTTAATCAGCACCATCAATTCTACAATGAGGAGTTGTTATTGACATGGTCCAAGAGTAACCGCCTTGGCATACTATATCAAGACATCTATGTTGGCGTCTAGCTTCCATCAAGAAATGGTCAGCTTCTCGTTAGACATCTTCATAATCCTACTCGTCAGATCCGGCTCCTCGAAGTCATAATCGAACGGCCACATTGGCCTAACGATACGCTTGTGACCAAGTCGTGTTAAATCCTGGTCAACGCCCCCCGGGGTTAGAGCCAACATCCAATCTACCGCCATGTCATAGAGCTCCGGTTCCAAGTATCCTATCTTAACGATGACAATATCAGCTGATCGGGGGGCAAGGTTGAGCTCGATGAAATCTCGTTCAAAATGGTAGGGTTTTCGTAGCTTAGTGAGGATGGCATAGTCTCGCAGTGCGGTAGGCCTACGGCCCATCTGCCTATATAAGGGATTATATACTAATAGTATTAAAAGCTCTATTTTCTATATTAAATATAAGGGAACTTGCAAAACTAGTTCCTATATATATAATAATTACCGGACTTAGGTTAGCCTGCTCTAGCAGATCTACCTAAGTGTGATATACCCTTTTAGCCTTACTACTATAATTATAAGTAAAGCTAATTTAAAGCTATTTATATAAAAAATATAAATAAATAAAGTAAATAACTATTATTTAAATAAAATAAATATATAAAAACGCGCTTTATAATTTAATTAAATGTGTTTAAATATATACCTTTATACTCTTATAATTATATATAAAATATTTGCTTATTACTAATTATATTAATATTAATAACTAAATAACTATTAATCTTACTAAATAATATAAAATAAGCTAAATAGGTTTTATTTTCTTTTTAAAAAGTTTTATTTTTTTGCTTTCTTTTTTTTTTTTCTTTTTTAGCCTACTTTTATACGTGTTTTATATATATTTAAAATCACTTTAATTTATTTTAAGATAATTATATACTAACTTTTTTAATAATATAAAGTGTTTTTTACTCTTGCTACTTATTAATACTCTTTTTTTTTACTTTTTAGCTTTTATTTATATTATTTTTATAATTATAAACTAAATTAAAAAGCAGTTAAAAAAACTATTTTATATTTACCCTACCTTTACTATTATATTTATATAAGTACTCTTTTTTAAAAAATTTAGCAGTTATAAAAATATAAAAAAATAGATTAGCTAATTACTAATACTCTTTTTATAGCTATAATTTATATTCTTTTTCTTATAATATATTTAGCAGCTTTTTTAATAACGCCTTTAATAATCGCCCTAGCCCCTTAAGGTTTAAAAATATAAAAAAGGGCTTTAATAAAAGTAAAAGACCAGCTTTTTTTTTACCTTTTACTATTTTTAATAAAAAGCTTTAAACTCTTAAAAAAAAAATAATAATAAAAAGGATATTTTTAGCTTTTTAAGTTATAAGCGCTTTAACTCTACTAATATGCTCTGTTTAGTTTCCTACCTCCCTTATATATGCGTAATACTTATTAGCTCTTTTAATTTAAAGTACTTTTATATAGTTTCTAGCTTTTATTATTTTTAATACACTTTTAAGCATACCTATATAAATCTATAAGACTTTTTTTTTAAGCTTATAATTTATAAATATAATACTAATATGCTTTTTTATACTTTTTAGTAAATAGTTTTAAATTCTAAT
>NPFG01000754.1:0-13636 GCA_002288965.1 Xylaria sp. MSU_SB201401
GTATAACTAGTTATTCTTTTATAATAAGTTATTAATATTATAACTTTTATAACACCCTTTCTTTTTAAATATATATATTTTAAAAATAATAATACCTACCAGTTTTTTAGCCATATTTTTAGCTATTATTTTATATCTTTTTTTTTATAATTCTCGGTCTTTAATATATCTTTATAAACAGCTTTATATATTATTATTATATCTTTTTTAAAAGGTTTTACGTTAAAATAGCTTATAAGTGTCTTTTAAAGCTTATTTTTTAACTTTTTCTTTAATAAACCAAAGACTTTAACATCTAATAACTATAATACGTAACTATAATAAGGCTTATAAAATAAAAGCCAGACCTTATTTAAAAGATAGGTTTAAAAGAACTTATTACTTATATAAGATTTATAGCTATTATAGACTAATATATATTATATATTGCTAAAGCACTTTTAAATATAAGGTATAAACAGGTTTAATAGCTACTTTAACACTATAAAATTACTAGTCTATTTATTAAAAAAGTAGTCAAATTACTAGTCTTTAAATAGACCTCGATTCTAATCTAAAAACCACTAATTTTACACTCTAATATCCTTCTAAATCATTAGCAGTAGTAAAGTCTTACTAATAGCGCTAATAGCTTTAAATATAATAATCTATTTGCCTTTTTCAACAGCTTTTTAAAAGTTATATATATTATAGTATTAGTTATAACCTAGTGGTCTTTACTAACACCTTAACCTATACCCACTTTATCAATATTAAAAAAGTATTCCAAAGGGATATTTACTATTTCTAAAGCTTTAAAGCGGTTAAAAAGATATTAATATTAACTACTATTGCGCCATTTACGCGCATATAATCAAGAGACTACGTTTTAGCTAACTTTACCCTTTTGTTTTAAGTTAAAAAACGGTTATACCACCCATTACCAAAGCTTTTATTACTGCCGGAAGCATTTAATATATATTTAGCCATTAGCCAAAACTTAAAAATCAAAGGTGTAAAGCCTAGCCTAGCCTGCCCTATTACCCATTTAGCTAACTAGTATTCTTAGTAAATAAATAAGGTTTAAAGATATTGGTAGGTCTGTTTTCGGGTTAGAATTTTATAAAGCTGGCAGTATATAAACAATCTATTAACATCCCACTTTTATGCTACTTTTATACTACCTCTTAAACTAGTATACCAAATTAAACAACGCATATAGCAGCTGCTGCGTAATAATTATCGGAAACTAAAGGTATAGTAATAAAGAGGAGCTAATTCCGAAGAGAATAAAGGTAAAAAAAGATCGTAAGACTAAAACGCGGTCGCATTATTAAATAGTGTTTAATTAAGGTGGTTGGGAGGGCTAGCGCGTTGACAGGGGTCCCTAGGGTGGTTTGTGATAGGGGTGGCTCGTGATGCAGGGGTTTTTCTTAAGTCTATGTGGCTTTTAATAAGTTGCTTGGCATTTCGCAGTGCTCTGTGCCGCTGTCATAATCTATACTATATAATTGGTAGTTATTTTGTCTCTTAATGTCATCCCTCTTGTTTTCCCCTAAGAGCAACTAATAACATCTAAAACCGCCTCGTTCTATAAAACATAATCTGGGTGGCGAGCCTTTTTTATCGATGGTTACCTCAGCTACGAGTTAGGGTGAATTATCTTAGGTAATATATAGAGCTTAATGAACGCTGGACATTGTTATTACTGGGAGATCTGATATTATATTAACGCGTGTATAGATACGTGGATGTATTTTAAGATATACCTCAAATCGAGATCTAATACCGAGCAAGTCAATATCTTGTTGCGGCTTAATTCTTTCTCGAAACACCTCTTAGAGTTCCTTAGATTGGCAGCTAGATTTAGCCGTATCTCGTGGGAGGCCTGAAGCCAAAGGTTCTGTAATGATAGTTTCGTCAGCGACCTTCTTCTTATGTGTAAGAGGTAGTAATTGGAGTGATAGACTTGTCTGATCTATTGGCACAAGTCTTGAGTGCTAGGGGACTTCGAAAAATGTTTTTTTTTATTGGAAAAGAAAAAAAAAACAATTGCACTAAAGTCCACTGAGATCGTAAAATGGGGCTGACGTGAATAGATAGCTTGGGATCATTCTGCGTCTCTCAATTTGATAAGGGGAAGCAAGTCTTTACGTATCCTAACTTTTATAGTTGAAATTAATATTGCTGCCCTCTTAGGCTGAGCTTCGACATACCTATTTTATTGAGACTACATTTTCACACTATGAGTATCTCTTCCTCGCAAACCTCCAAACTCTGACCAACTGGATCTACGGTACTTAGATGATGATCCACAGTCAATAAGCCGATTCTTTCTCTCACATATATCCACCCCTCTTTGTCGAATTCCCAAGTAACTGCAAGCTCCGGGATGGGAGTGGGATACAATTTGACTAACACTAAGTATAGAAACCGATTATCAGTCTTAGCAATCAATACTAAGTCGACGCTAGAGCCATCTGGGACTGCCATCTCAGTTTCTTGGTGCGCGTTGCTGTAGTTGTAGTCTGGGATGAAGTGCCCAAGCGACGCATCCATCGCGTGTATAGCATAGTTATCTATCCATGCTTGCCTGGGTTCGGAATCTTCGACTTGCTTTTGGACGTATCGTACTTTTGCGCCCGTGAATACAGCACTCTTGATTTTGATCCAAGTGGGTTTCTTGACTTGACCAAAACGATCTTCCGACATGACTCTCACGTTAGAATCTACAATCTCTGGATAAAGGTTGACAATCGCAAACACACTGGCCTGCACATATGTCACGGCGGCCGTAGTTGAGACCCACGACCACGATGGGCCTCGCCACTCTTTAGGACGTCGGCCACTGCCACTTTGGGCAGCCCATAGCATATCAACGAAAATAGTTGAGTCCCATAAGCCTGCGACATACTGTTCCCCTTCGCGGTGTTCTGACATTTGTTTCGCCAGCCCTGACAGAGCAGGTAGCGCATCTTTCTGGAAAGTCATTCTTAAACCAGAGTACTCCTGTACGATTTGATGCCAGCGGTTCGCCATAGCAAAAGTGCCAATTTTCGCAAGAGCCTTGGCATGCTCAACCTTGGGGCGTTTAAAAGATTGTAGATATATCTCCATGTAAGACCCAACATCCTCCCCGCACTCGCAGACACTATAATGTGCACACTCCCATGAGAGTTCGTTGTTATGGAAGTGAAGCAAACGTGGTGAGAGCAGCCTCTCCTGGTACACCCAGGCGCGATCAAGAAGAGGAAATTCATCGGCTTGGGCTGGACTCAAAATCAGACCTGCGCAGTGCGGCATCAGCTGCCGGAAGAACAATGTGAGTTCTTTATCGTCAGGACCTGACACGGTAATTTTGTGTGTCTGAAATTGGGGGCTTAGCTTCGCGAAACAGCCCCCTTCGTGATTTGGCGACCGAGTAGCTGCAATGGTCAAATGGGCCAAACTGTATATGGTGGCCATCTTTGACGATTCCCTGGCCCAGTCTTCGTCGTCATCCTGGATAATGCACAGTGAATCAATCCACAAATATCGAAGACCGAGCTGACGAACGACGGAGATCGCATCTTGGAAGGTAGGGCACAATGCATCCCAGCGTATCCTTTCCTTTTTCTCTTGCAAATTCTCTTTCGTAGTCTTGATGGCCCTTGAACTCCCCCAGCAGTGGCTCAAGCATACGTAGTGGCAGCTCAGATTTTCAGTTTCAATGAGTTTAACATCCTGGCTCTGGTCAAGCTCGATATCAATCAAACGACTGGGAGCAGGCCGATCTTCGCCGGTATCGCACTGAGCATGCTGCTCAATACAGTTTCGCATCCATTCTTTTGCGTGCCCTATGGCAGATTTGGAGGATGTGTCACCACTGGGTATCGACCTAACTGAAATAACTTTATTCTCCCAGCCGTCATCATCTTCACCCTTGAATATTGAGATACCGTACCGGTTTGGCGGCTTCTCTGAAAATGCCTTGGCCAGCCGATTTTCGAGAGCAATTTCGTTCATGAGTTCAACTTCGGGAACACACGCCCGGATACCTTGACTAAGCAGGAGACAGTACTTGCAGCCTGTTTCCGCACTTGCGTCCAACTCTGAGATTGATCTCTGGCGCCAGATAGCCTCCTTTGGACGATCGCTGGCCAGATCTTCGCAAACGTTGCACTCCACAGTGCTATACTCTCGCTTATCCTCGAACTTCGGAAAATCCATCATGGCTTCGAGCGGGATAACCATGTACGACGCGTCTTCGTCGCGCCACGTTCTAATGGGGCCTGGATCCCCGGTTCTACACTCTTCCATTGCCTTCCCACCCACGGACGTACTGGAGTTTGCCATTTGCTTATCTGACCAATATGATGTAAGGTGCTGTGCCTTTGAAATCAAGTGGATTGTCAAAAATCAAGCAAAGTAACCAAAGACAAAAAGAAAGTACGGCTCGGAACGTGAGATAAATCCCCTAAAATCAGCACCGCGTCGCCAGAGCTGAAACAGCTGCCATTGGCCACCTGCAAACCCCGCATGGAAGACAAAATGCAATATCCGGGGAGATATTTGCCTCGTTGAGCTTTCTCCACAGTGTAGCAGACTTTTTTGTGCACAGTATTTAGTGTTTCGGGGTCTAATTAGAAGAAATAACAATTATCCATGAGATGAATTCCAAGGTTCCCGGTGTTTATGATTTTAGAGCTTTTCAATAACTGCGCGCAACAATCAATTCGGTGAGCAAGTTCGTAAGGAACGAGGCGTAGACATTCCTATTGGCTTCCTGACACGCGCTTCGAGTTTTGGAATCTGCCAATCATAAGCTGCATTATAATTTTGGTGACAACCAATCAAGCCATTCAGAGAGACCTATCTACATGCAACTGTGAGTGGCTGATGGCGTGCAAGGGTCAGCAACTTCCACATCTTTAAGGCTGCAGTGTCTGTCACCATTCCATTCAACTCTTGTTTCTTCTCCCCTCCATCTCTTCTCATCTTGCCACCCTTAGCCATGGCGTCTAACGATTGGGAGCGGTACAAAGCTACCATCCTAAACTTATATTGTCTTGAGGGTATGCAGCTTGATCAAGTTCTTTCTTATATGAAAGAGACGCATAACTTTGTTAGGGGGTAAGCATGTCGACCTTATTTCTCTTCACCAGCTGTATTAACCAGAGCATATAGCCAAGATTCGTATTCCAAGCAATTGAAGAAATGGGGTATCCGAAAAAACATGCGGAAGAAAGATTGGCAATATCTTGCGCACCAAATCAAGAAACGAAGCGGGAAAAGAACTGAGGTTACTCTGTGTGGTACCGTTTTCTCTCATGAAAAGGTACACAAGGAAATCCAAAGATATACGACCATTCCTACTGCCAGCGAGTTTGGGAAGAGATGTAAGGTCAAAGGAAACACGTACCATGACCCCATACTAACCTTTGGGCTTAGTATCAAGTCCTGAGATTCCAGAAGCGATCGTTCGTGCCCATACCCCCCCTATCATCGGACTAGATATTGTATGGCCAAGCTCTCTTCCATGGTTTCACTTCAAGAACAGGCTGATTCCTAGTACGCCATTAAGTTTCCCAATATTGACACCAAACCTACTGACCAGCCATCAGAATTACGCTCCCCACCTGAGTTTTTAAGAGCCTTTTTCAACACATCCACCCAATATGGAGAAGTCGATAGTTATTCACCATATGTTGCCTTGAGAAACACCCTAGAGCTCCGCCAAGCAGTTATTCACCTTGGCACCGAGGTTCCAGATGACCCTATCGATAGACAGAAAAAAGCTGATGCCCTCGCGCGGAACGAGTTCCCCCCATGCTTGGTAACGGAAATGATTAAGGTTGTCTTTTTCCGCCTCTCAAACAAAACTGACCGTTTTGACAACGACCAAAGGCGCCAAGCTGTTCATGACCAGTTCATACTACATCTCGTCAAAGCAGTTTCTCGAAGCAACCCGGGCATTTCATCGGCATTGTTTTCTGGTAGATGCGCAACTACGAACGCGATCAAGGAAAGCGTATATGCGTCCGCGATAAGAGAGAAAGATTACGATTTGGTTAAGGAACTCCTGCGATCTGGCGTGAATCCTAATCTTCCGGTCAAAGTTCGCTATGAGGCGAGACGCGTTTTCCAACGGGGCATAATAAGCCTTGTATGGGAAAAGCTATTGTTTATGTCGACTGGCCTGCAGGTAGCGGCTGTCACACGTGATGTGCATCTTGCTCAGATTTTATTGGATGCAAAGGCAAATATCAACAGGGATGATTGCCTTCTGGAACTTGCCGCATATGCAAGTGAATTCGCTGGTCGGCATGATGACTCCATCAAGCTTGTGAGACTACTGGTCAAGAATGGCGTCGCGGTCAGTGCTTTCGCGCATCCGTGTCATTACAACTACCACGGCAGAACGATATCATTAATATTTGCATTAGCCATCGCTGGCAAAAACCCTCACTTATCTGAGTTCTTGATCAAACAGGGGGTAATCCTAGATGTATGCGAGTGCTCAAGGCCCCAACAATCCTCCTGGGTTGCCGATATTTGGCATGATGAGACGCTAAGCTCGTTGGGAATTCCATATACTCCAATACATTTCGCTATCATCTTGGGGAACAAAGGAATGATAGAAAGACTGCTTCAACCACTTCTGTCAAATGCCGAACATAGTTCTCTACAAGCGATCAAACGAATGCTTCTCTTGTCATGTTTGGTCGGAGACACAGATACAGCTTTGAAAATCTTGGAATTGGAGGATATCTCCCTCGATATCAATGAAGACTGGGAGAAAGGTATAACGCCATTGATCGCATCAGCGTGGAATCCAGATACCGAAATCGCTCAGACGCTAATAGTTATGGGCGCTAACATTGGCCCAACATTAGAAAGCAAGCTCAACCAGACATCAGCGCTCTGTCCGATACAGGTTGCAGCTTTTCATGGGAACACGAGCTTTATGCGGCATCTCATAGATCATGGTGCTAATTGCAATGTACGCTTCGACGCGCGCGTGCTTCTTCTCGCCTGGATGGCCTTTGGTCTTTAGCGCCGATTTTGTCGTCACGCCCACTCCAATTCAGTCACGAAGGCAAGAATGCCGACACAATTAGGCTTCTTTTATCTCAATTAGACCTTCTGGTTGGTGATTCAAGTGATGATAGCTTAATTTCTAGCCTCATCAATGAAGGCATAGGGAAGTCTAATGACGAAAAACTATATGGTAGAGTTGCTTTCGATGCTGCTATAAGGATAGGAAGTGAGAAATTGATTCGACACTACTTCTCTTCAGGAGATCCTTATACATCGAAAGCTCTTTTCTTGGCTACGCGGATCTCTATCCGGTCGAAAGACTATTCGATACTGAAACTTTTAGTTGAGCACCGGCCCACAGCCCAGATTGATAGCTTTGAGGCTTCCTCTTTGGTGCTCGCGATCACAGAAAGCCAATGGGATATTGCATCGTTGTTTTTGTGCGATCCTTTTCTGCCAGGGCCGGCTATGTCGTTCTATCGTGCCCTAGATAATCGTTGCTTTCCATTCAGTTCCGAAAGATACCCAAACAGCAGCGGTGATGGCGTCACACCCCTTTCAGCAGCACTTTGTTCTGGCGAGATTTCCATTGTTAGAGACATGATCCGAAGAGGCTATACACCCCAAGCTAGCGACGCAACAGCTGTACTGGAAGGTGGAATCGGCAAACATAAGATGTCAGACACGATCAGGACAACATTCTTGTCAGACTTTCCTCTACACGAAATGGATTTCGCATCCCGCAAAGAGGTGGTTTACAACGCCATAAGATCTAGCGACCTAAAACAAATACGAGAGGGCATAAGATTAATCGAATCTTTAGATATTCCCGTAAAGGAACATATATTCGACACGTATACCGTAACCTATACCCCGCTAGAGCTAGCCGCAAAAATAGGCTCCATTGAGGTAGTCTCCTTTATCGTAGATTCTGGAGCCGACCCGAATGCTTCCCGACCTCATCAATCCACAGCATTGGAGCTAGCGACATCGCATGGCAATCTGAAAATTGTCGAATACCTTCTAAACCGAATAAATGTGGTGAATCCATCATTGGCACGGTTGAGAGTATCAAAGGCATTGAGGTCGGCAGCGTCCCGTGGGGACCTCAAAATTGCAAGACTGCTGATCGAAGCGGGGGCAGATCTAAATGAAGTCTCACGCTATGAGATAACTTCTCACATAAATCATGGCAGGCGTACAGCTCTCGAAGCTGCCGCACGCAATGGAAAACTCGATATGGTGCAGCTCTTACTTGATAATGATGCTAAAATCGAAAAAGATATGCGAATCTACTATGTGCGATCTGTTGGGTTCGCTATGAGTAAAGGTCATTTTGCTGTTGCTGGCCATTTAAAGCATCACGGATCGTGGACAAAAAGGGACCAGCTGATTCACGACTGTCTTGTTGCTCTGAGAGTATTTGATTCGATCTCGTCGCCCCTTGAATTGGATATTAGATATGAAGAGAGCACCGGTCTTTGGTGCATCAAGCATCAGTCGGACGACAGAGAAATCGAAATTCCTCAGCCATTACAAAGTTATCATAACCTGGACGGCGATTGGCATGGAGTGAGATTAACTCGCGATCCTTCCGAAAATGAAGTCGAGGGAAACGTAATAATTCACCAAGGGGTAGACTCAGCGACTACATACATGCCTCACATATGGCGCAGTGGCATTTTCTGCGTATTTCCAACTTTCGAAAATGACGATACAACCAGTCAAACTACGGCAAGCGATAGCACGAATTTATCTTCCACGAACGGGGGCCACAGAGTTATCGCAGAGCATAAGGACGTCTCTAGAGCGGGCACCGTTGTTGAGCAGGCTGCATTACTGGGCTCGCTAGAAACCGACTGGGAAGTGCCAACTGTCAGCAACGCCGCAAACATGAGCGTAGAGGATGATTGCTCACTACGTAAGGTCGAGATATGGAGGCAAGGGCAGGCAATAATAGCAGAGGCGCCGCCTGTGTCTGATGCCAGCACACATATTCTGGATATGGCTTCTTTCCTGGGCGAAGAAATGACGTCATTCAACGACCCGGTAACCGAAATAGAGTGGCCACCGACCGGTACTGGAGAGCTGAAGGACGCGAGCGATCCCTTTTGGGGTTTCAATTTCCCTATTGACGAGATGCCTGAATTTCACACCCTAGACATGATTGTCGAAGACAGCCAAAGCATACTCCGCAGCGCTGAGGATATTGAATGGGAAGGGCCCTTTACCCACCTTGGCGACATCGACGACATGAACGGTACCACCTGGAACATTCCTATTGAAGAAATTCCATTTGATTTGAGTTGACATGACGACATGCGCTGATTACGTTGGACACCTAGTAGGCTGTTCTTATGCGCTTTTTGAAGTTATGCACGCCTCTGTGCCTTAGACAACCTTTACCCAGACATAATTGAAATTCTCCATTCTCATGTTTATTCACAGTGAGAAATTCAATATTCGCTAAAGAGAAGCTACGATTGTATGCATAGGTGAAGCTATCGATAGATTCATACGTTTGTGAGGTGTAACATCCTAGAATGACTGCTGACTGACCTCATTTTACCTCCCTCTAGTCACTGTATCCTGCTTCAGCTTTGTGCCGTCCTTTCCTACCTCTTTAAATCTATGGAGACCACGAGATATATTACCGATCGTTATCGGCTCACATTGACATAGAAATCGTCTGTCTATGGCATCTTCTAACCCCCTATTCCAGTCTTCGAGTAGTTTTGTAGCCTTGTCGGGCGAAAGCATTCCCCGCCTAGGTTTATCCACCACGGCTAGGCTCTCTTTGCTGTTATTCAAGTAATTAAATTAGCTCTAAATGACTAAAAATGGTTACAGTAACCCACGTAAACTGAAACTCTGCGTCACAGTTGTACTCCGCCCACGGTGGGAGTGGTTTCACGAAACCAATAGGGACCGCGGTGGCCTGCAACTCTTCATACGCGCTATGGAAAGGTGGCAATATTGACATCCCTAGGGTCATTCCAGGCCGTGCCATACGGGCCCAGTCGCCTTCCTGTAGCAGGAACCAACTGTCTCTTTGTGCGTCCCTTGGCGTGAAAAGAAAGATGTCTCTTCTATTTATTGCCAAACGTAGTTGTCCATAATCTTTGAACGCAAATTCGAGAAATTCCATGAAGTCCTGTGCCAAGTTATCAGCACCGTACTCCGCACCGTTTTGTTGGAATCAGCCTACATCGAAATTCTTGCAGAGTTCTAGCGTCACAGGATACCGCCGTCCAATGGCATCCTGGAACTTGATTGGTTGTTGATCACCTTGCCATTGAATGGTGGAAATAACGTTGGTTTCAAAGGAACGGGCTTGTTGTTGTATTTGCAAGGACACATTGTCATTACCCTTAGATATCTCGGACCTAATGGCAACTAGTGCCTCCCTGTTATGACATACTCAGTATTTAAATTCCTTCTTCCACGTAGATTTGCTCTGCAGGTTCTTGACGCGATAGGGACATCCGTTCTTAAAAGAAAGCCCCAATAAAGATTAAGGTATGGTAGGTGGTGATCACGTACCTCTGCATTTCTTGCTGGATCAAGTTGAGCGTGACCATGTTCACTTGTATCCTGGACCTCAAACTACCAAGCTTGGATCTGCCGGATGCTACCCAGGACACCTTTTTGAAGACAGACTGTACCTCTTTATATGACGACAAGAATGATTGAAAGTCAGTGAGAGCTTGGGTACAATTCCCCAAAACGTCCTTCAGTCTCTTCGCATTTCGCTCCGAAATGACGCTTCCCCCGAGTACTTCTGATCGGAAGTCTTCCACTACGTGACCGAGGCATGATACCTCTTCCTTGACGTCGCGATAGTCTTTGAGTTCACTCGAAGACTCGTCAAGAGCTTGGCATATCCTGACGGTAAGTTGTATGACCGTTAAAAAATCTCCGACACTAAACCCGAAAGAAACAGCCATTGCGCAAGAGCACCAAGGATACCAATACGGAATTGAGGGGATCGTGCTTCAGAGATTTCTACGATTTTGAAGTGGAAACTGCTCAAGCAGACCGATTTGTATATCCAGTGACAGCCGGGGTAACTTTGCGCTGCGGCGTGGTCGCCCGATAATGCATTGTAACACTCTGATTTAACATCAGCCAGAGGTTGGGCTCTTATCATGAGAACCTAGGCAGACTCAAGGGCGAAATTGGAGGGGTAGACATCATGAGAGCCAATCCGCTTTAGAAAATGATGCATGGCACTTGTCGCGTTCTCCTTCTTGCTTACTCATCTCTTATTGAAGGGCGGCAGGCTTAAACATGCAGTTGCGCAGCCGATTTCATCTGCCTATCGCCTAGCTACTATAATTGCTACATAGCATAAGTGCACCTGAAATCACGCCAGGTGATGAGCCACTGTCGGCGCAAAGTTTGCATATGACAAGTTTCCATCACGCAAATACAAGAAAAACAAGATGAAAAGTAAAGTAATAATAAACGCGCCTCTCTCGAGACGAATGATCGATTAGCGGCAAGTGGTATACAGGACGCCAGCAGAAGTGCAAAAGACCAGCTTGCTGGGCAGCTGCAGCAACCAAACAACTACATCCTGAAAGCCCTCTTATCAAGAAAGCCAACTTTCCCACCATATACAAATACACTTAGTGGTCGTTTAAAAACATACCACATAGATGTCGAAAAGACAGCGAATTGATGTAGGAGTCTTTTATACAGTGTGTAAATAATATATCTATCCCACTCTTATGCCTTACAGAAAAACAGCCTATACCGCGAAAACCCCAAATTCTACAGAATGTATCGGAACCCGTTGGCAACCTGTGCCGCAGTGGGACCGTGCTTTCCTGGGTCCTCGCCGCGATCAAGTTTCGCATTCTGTCTGCTCAAGTGTAGTCGTGTTGCAGTAGCGAATCCGATGGCGAGCCCCACGGCAACGAGGTTCACGATGAATGCTACGATGTAACGTGGAGCACCGAAGTATAGGTACGATCCCCAGATATTGGGTGTGTTGCATATAGCATTGACTATAGCGATAGCGGCTGCACGCTTGGGGGCAGGTTGAGACAGACTGTTGCTAACCCATGACAACGTAACGATACCTGAACTGTAGAAGGATCCTGGCAGGAGGAGGATAGCCACATATCGAGCCGCAGTGTTGGTAGTGGAGATGGAAATAATATTGGCGATTGCTGTAATGATGAGCGGCCCTACAATGTGGAGCCAGCGTTCCTGCTTGCGATCCGAACTGAAACCCACGATGTACATGGTAATGACAGCTAGGACAAAGGGCGGCGCCGTAATTCCGTAGGTGGTATTCCTGTCATAGCCCAGGCCCTGGACGACGGATGGGAAGAAGTTGGTGATTGCACCGTTGATATAGATAGCGTATAGAGTGCCGGTTAGGAGCCAGGTCTTGATGTCGGTCACGGCGAGGATGAAGCCTTGCGTGTTGCTGATCTCCTCGGAGTTATTGCTCTGACCCTGGTCCTCCAGCATGTTCCAGTCTACCCAGTCGCATTCAATCTTAGATAATCCAAGAATTTTCTTGGTCGAGTTAGGCAGGATAAATGCGAATGTAATGGCCAGGCCAGCGGTGAGCACACCCTCAATCAAGAACAGCTGGATTTAATGAGTCAGCATTGGATCCAAGAAAATTGAGGTTATGAAAAGGCAATTTGGGAAACGACAAGTTTGCCTAGGAGCCGGGTAACCAGCCAAGCAAAGGGATCACTCACCCAACGCCAACCGGCCAAGCCGTATGTTCCATCTAGACGCAACACGCCGATAGCAAACAGAGTGCCAAATGCATTACCAAGCTGCGATCCTCCAAATAGAATTGCGACACGGAGCGCGTACTGCTTCCTGTTGTAGAAGAGAGACATAAAATAGAGAGCACCAGGGAAGAAGATCGCTTCGACTACACCGAGGAAGATTCTGGCAGCTAAAAGGCCACCAAAGCCTTGGACAGTCGACATAGCCGCTGAAATTGCACCCCAAATTGCCATACCAGCGCAAATGTAAACACCTGGCCATGAGATTCTGCCAAGGATCAAGTTGGAAGGAACTTGAAGCAGAATGTACCCGACGAAGAGGATGCTGGGGTGAGAAAAAGGTTAGCAAACAGACTGTCCCCATAGCTTTTCGCCATAACGTCTACTGCACTTCTTCTAGATATGAGAAAACTCACCTCACGCAAGTCTGATACTGAACATCACTGATGCCCAGATCTTCTTCTATGCCAGCAAGTCTTGCACTGGCTAGATTTTGGCGGTCCAGGTAGTTGAGGATGTACATGACGACTAGGATGGGCATGATCACACAGTCCATCTTCAAAGTAGCCCTTTTACCAAGCTTCTTGTATTCATCCTCGTTCAGCGCAGCAAGGCTCGCTGGCATGGTCAGCCCGCCATCGTTCTGTCCTGCGTACTCGACGTTCTCGTAAAGGCTACCGGGCTTAGTTATCTCGTCGTCCATCTTGATCTAGTTTTAGCTTCTTCAAAAGGGGCCCTGTAGCAGCAGCCAAACCAACAACTGAGAGGTTCAAGACTGAATAGAGTGAGAGAATGTAGAACAGAGAATGACGAGATGAGAATGAAGAGAAAATATCGAGAATTTCATCTAAAATAGATAGTGACCCCAGAGTCGTGTC
>NPFG01000755.1:0-13613 GCA_002288965.1 Xylaria sp. MSU_SB201401
TATTATTTTTTAAATATTTTATTATTTATAAATTTACTAATATAATATATATATAATTTATTTTTTTTTTTATTTTTTTTATAATTTCTTTAAATAAAAATAAGCTTAATAATACCTATTTGCTATTTTTAGCTATTTTATCTACTTATTTATTAGTAGTTTACTAATTAGGTATATAGTGGGTCGCGGGGTGGGTGGTCGTGATCCAGGGGTTTTGCTTATACAAAGTTACTCAATCCTCGCTTATTTGAGACATACTGGCAGACCTCGGAGGTTAGGCACCTCGAGGTCATTTATATATAGAGACAAGTCAGCCGGTAAGGCTGAAAGCGATCCAACCAATTGGACATTCAAGGACCTAGGCAAGCCATAGAAGATTATTGTAATTTGAAGCAATTCCAAGCCCTGGTTTCCAGCCATTGTTATACCAGCCAAATAGAACAACCCCTTGGGACTAAGAATAGTGTGCCTACGTCAGCCACAGTAAATCGCAGCTTGGGATTATTTCAAATCAAAATAATCATCTATGGGTGGCAACGCTCTTGGGGGTATTGGCGTGTTGATTCCGGCCTTGCGGGCTGACTTGAGTCTATATATAAACACCCTCGGGTGTACTGGTATGTCTTATATAAGCAAGGGCTGAGTGGCTTCGTTTCAACAGCCTTGATGCGGTGTATCCCTCGTATTACGCATGCAAAACAGTGTACAGGTATTCAGCGCGTATAACAACTGGCACCCTGAACGCCTATTGGCACGCTACGTTAATACCTCGGTCGACGTAGGCAATCTTCTTGGAAGACCTCTTTCAAAAAAATTGCCGGAGAAAGTAAATTGGACAAGTTTTATTCCCCCCAATCATAACCATTAAAACAGACAATCAGCGAACGTTCCGTGGTGACAAGACATACTGGATAGGTGGCTCGTACACCGCACTCAGGCATCAATACTTTGTCTTCCTTAGAAGGGGTCTAGGTGTTATTACCAGGCAAGCTGAAGCGATGATGCATAACAGAGCCACAGTTGAAAGTGGATGCATAATAATCGAAGTGCTAACCAAAATCCAGCGAGTTGCCCGATGAAATGAGCCTCAAGGGAGAGCACGCCGAAACTTCACCAACTACCTAGAGGTGAGTGATAACTAGGCAGCCAGCAGAGCAAATACAGCTAAATATCACGCATTCCGATTGTCGCGATGCTTATTAAGGCGAACGATGCGATGCCCGTGACCTACTGAATGGCCCGCCAACGACATGTCAAGAGGCCTAACCAATCCCTCGGAGCCTCCTTTCAACTAGAGGTCGCTTCTCAGCTAACTGAAGTTATTAAATAACTACTTGCCCAGATGCACACGACCTAGACAAAGGGGCAGCGAAATACATCGACCTCTTGACAACCACGGTAGATCGTAAACAGTAATAACTAATTACAATAAATCGTAACATACGCCTATCATTCCACCGCGAAGTCATTTCTTACTACGGAAAATCGCACACATTTGCGTCGTAACCCATCTCACCAGAGAATCAAACATTCACCACAGATAATGCTCATGTCATGCTGGTATCATATTATTCATTCAACAAATATGTACCTAAACAACCCTAAGTAATCACGCGATAAAAATGCCTGCCTGCCCATGATATCCCCAATGATATCCCTATCCTATCTCTCCGTCTGCGTTCTCAGAGACGCATCTCACTCCTATGTACAAGAAGCCTAAAAACTTCTTCACTTAAAAGTATAAAAAAGAGGCGAGCCTCCCAAACCAAACGCCTGGCTCCTATGAGTGTAAAGTGTAAAGTGCAAAGTGCAAGGTGTAAAGTAGAAGTAGAAGTAGCCTAGAAGAAAAGCGATGCCTTATACGTAAACTGTGCCCATTTTCTCGCTTCTCCATGATGCATGCATGCCGCCAACATAATCAATCAATCAATCAATCATTAACATATCTTCAGAAAGAAAACTCTTCAAACCTCCTGAAAAAGAGAGAGAAGAGTGAGGGGCGAAGAGCATGGATAAGGGGGGAAAAGAAGGGGCAGAGAGAGGAGGTATATATGTATGTTGACGAAGTATACCTCCCCTCCCTCTCCTCAAGGCACGTAAATCCGACTAAAGCTAATAACCTCGCGCCGGCAGCACACGCACTTATCAAAATTATTCATAGCAAGCGAGACGCGGCACTCATCGCACAAACTCAAGCACCGACAGGGCCAGAGAATGATCGTCCTCGACGAGGTATGGCAGACGACACAAAGTGGGCCCGCTGCATCTGCACCATCATCATCGCCGCCTACCATACTTCTCGTACTTCCCGTACTTCCCGTACTCAATTCTTTCTCCCGTATCTCCGCCCGCCGCGAAAGGATAAGCTGCTCAAGCAACTCCGCTTCTTCTTCGTCCGTCATGCGGCTTTGATTAAGCTGTCTTCCTCGCCTGGGATTACTCGAGAGGAGGAGCCGTCCTCTCTGGTTCTGCCGCATGCGAGCGTACTGCGAGCGTGTAACGATTCGATCGCTATTCAAGTGCGCAGCTAGAGCGTGCGCTTCGTGTCTTTCTTCCGGGCTTTTGGGGTGGAGTAGTCGTGCGAGGTCAGGCATGCCAATTAACTGATCGAAAGGCGTTGTTTCGCGTGAGAAGTTGACGCTTGTTTGTGTGGGTGTTCTCTGTCCATCTGCTTCCTTGTCTTCATAATCATCTTCCCACTGGTCATATGTCCCCTCTTGGGTCTCATCTACGCTGGTTATAACGCTCGTAGCATCCCAGTCATCTGCGTCTTCGCTAGGGTTCCAATCCCCGCTGGTATCCACAGCACCCCATAGCTCTCCATGCTTCCACGAGTCGTACAGCCTTGAATCAAGCTCTTCCTCGGGAAGGTTGATGGTCTCTGGGGACCTGCGTAGGCGCCTGCGCACTTCAGCCTCGACGTCCATCGTCTCGTCATTAAAGAGCAGACTGTTTTTATTGTTTCGCGCGAACCTGGACCGCGTCTTGTTCGGGTTGCTGGGCTGCTTCTCATCCTGGGTTCGTGCGGACCACCGGGAAAGAGAGAGTAGAAAGCTCGGCTGTTGCCGTACACCAAGTCGTCCGAGCAATCTCAGCGCAATCAAAGCTGTCCATCTCAATACCAGGCGGCTGATATTCATAAGAAATTCGAAAGCGAGTAGCCATCGTGAGCTCCGTTCCGACGCTCCAACCCCGTCCCTGGGACGCCGGTCTGCGGCGCGAGACTTAGGTACGTTTTGAGCTGCTCGTTCTCTAGCGTATCCGCTCGGCGCTCCAGCTTGACCATCTTTGATCGGGACCAGTCCAATGGTACCAGCAGAATCATGAGATGACCCCCCTGCTCCACCTGGCTCTGCCCAATGCATACGGAGAGACTCAAGCTCCCGAAAACGCTCTTCCTCGAGCCATGTCCTTTGCTTGAGATTGACACCCCGGTCTTCGTTTAAGTATACTGCTTCACTTGCCATGGTGATGACGCCAAAGCCCGTACGCAACAGAGCCGTGTAAAAATCCATGGCTCGCGAAATGCGTATGTCGGCGAGTGAAATATTAGCTTGCATGTTTTCATGTGCCCGAAGGATGCGCTCCCGGAAAGTAAGGGGACGCCCTTCCATTGCCGGCTCTGGAGGCTCCAGGGCAGCCAGTATCAAGGCAAAGACATAGATAGCAAAGCATATCATAATCCCGACTAAGATCATAAGGTGAGGTACGAAACCAATGATGCAGACAGTGGGGAACCGGAATATGCCCATATGAGATAGATCGTCCAATGAGAAGTCGAAGGCCTCGATGACCAGGCTTCCCATGAAACAAATGGCCCAGAATCCCGTGCTGAATAGTCGATATTTGTGTTGGATACCAAATACCCCCAATATGTGGCTCGTGATATGGCTCATAGAGGATATGAAAGCAATGAGTAACACTTCTGGTGGCGTATTCACCCTATTCATGATCATAGACCTCGAGATAGCAATGTTGGCGCCGGATGCTTGTTGAACCGTGGCATTTGTTGCGCTCCCGCTCGAAAAGAGACCCCAGCCGAGTTGATTGCTGATAGCAGCATCCGCCTCAGCAAAAGCGAGGGAATGCTCGAACAATGTCATGCCGGTCTCCACGGCCACGGGACGACCCTGCACGGCGCAAGAGACAGTCTCTATGAAGTGGCTGAGGCAGAGCGTTTGGAATAGAGGCCATAGCTGGGAAAGGGAGCCGCGCAGCTCATCAGAGAAATCTCGATTATTTGGAGGGATCATATTGATGGCACGGCAGCTGTCATAATCGCTAGCCCCAAACAGCAGGGTTGAACTGAGCCCATGGAGATATCCACTCGGCTCCGCAAACATCAACTCGGACGTCTTGGTAGAGCTACCCCAACGCATTTCGGCGAAATCGGGAGAGGTCTGGCATTGTATCGACTGTAGGAGCCGTCGAGCCTGGTAGGCGAAGAGTAAGATGGGCGCAAAGCGCAGTGCGAGGCGGAGGGGCCACGTCAGGCGGAGTCGTCTTCGAGAGGCGGCGAATATATGTGTTCTATTCAAAATGATGGCCTATCATAGCCGCACCACGTTAATGGCAACGTTCGAAAGGGGGCTAGATGAACATCGACGTACCATAGCAATGCAACATAGCGCCCACTTGCTCGTAGCATAACTGAATACACTCCCCAGGCCCTTGGCGCTGCCCTCCATAGTGAGCCGGGAGACCAAGGCGGTGGGGTCCTGGTCGTCTTCGAGAACATTGGCCGTGTTGGCGACGGCTTCCGATATGTCGGCGGCCATCTCGGTAGCAGTGGTGGTGACGAAGTAGTCGGAACCGGTGGGATCGGGAACGACGCGCTGGCCGAAGCTGTCGATGGCCTCGGGGAAGGAGATTATGGAACCAATTCGCGTAAGCATCCTAGGTCCGGCAAGGATGAGGTCTTCCAAGGACGGAGCGTAGCGCGTCCATGTGAAAGTGAAGTTCGTCCAAACGCTCGCGTTGTTATATGCAATCGTTGATGCTGGCACTATAGCTGCACCAGGCGATGCCATGCTCTAGAACGGTGGACTCTCTCGTTCAGTTCACGATTGAGATCTATCTGGTCGGTGGTGGTACGAGCAGATAAGGGACCATGGGACTCTCGGGCATTCGGCGTGGATCCGGGGGCTGCGAGTGGAAATGACGGAGTTCAGGCGAGTTGGCGGCAGGCTAGAGGTAGACACGATCTCAGATTGGATGGTAGCGCATGGTCATTCTTGTTGTTAGTATGTGGGTAAGTATGAAGATTATTGGCGTGGTGAAGAAGAGGTGCAAGGGCATGGATGGTGAGAATCGTGCCTGACCATCTCGAAGGATTGAAGTTGTATGTATTATTAACAACAGGTCAGGCAGCTTGGAGGGCCCCTCCGATGCCGAACGAGGCAAGTAGGTAAGTGTAGACGGTCAGCAGGAATTCCAGGGTTGCCCCAGTGTTTCCTGCCGTGGCATTATGGAGACGGTTGGAGATGCAACCTAAACGTCCCAGCTAACCTTAGCTAACGTGTAATTAGCTCCCGCCTGTGCAGAGAGCTGAGCCTAAACCAGGTAACCTTATGTGAGAGACAAAGCAACGTGTAACGCCTAGTTTCATGCATGGTACCTTACAGCTTTGTCTAACCCTACCAGCGCCAATGATGTCGAAAATGAGACACCTAACAATCAGTCATATGAAAATGCGTATTAAGGTATTCTTATAGATTACAGGTTCGGAGAGATAAAGTGTCCTAATCAAACCATTGCCGAATTGTATGATGTTTGGGCTGTGCAGCTTGGCTATAATTTGTGTCAGCTAATGCTATCACCTACAATAACCATTTGTTCAACAGCTATACCTAGCTTACGATCTCGCTGGGCACCAACACAAAGAGCCCATACAATTGAGTGACCAGACAAGCTACCCAATTGATGTCTGCTTGCATAACCCAAGCCAATCAATATATGCTGGTGGTGCTTCTGTCACTACCAACACTTCGGATCGCATTACCATTCATGGGTTCCCAGGCTGTAGTTCTCCCTATATCGCTATTCTGTGCCTGCATCATGCAATCTTAAGGCGTCGGTGAATATCCTCAAGCACCGACTTGGCACATATAGATTAGATAGTATCATAATCGTACCACCCGGTATCGACGTTCTCATTGTAGGCATTTGCTTGCTGCACACGTAATTTTGTCTCGGCTGCCACATGTTTCGGCTCATTGGGCTCATAGCATATAGAACCGCAAGGCACACCGCAGGTATGGTTTTGATGCATTCGAGCAGTCGTCAAAATTGGTGACATCATGATACTTCTTGCTCGGCCTTGATACTTTGTTTCAGGGCCGTGACAATAACACGATTGGCATTGCGACATGCAACCAACGATCTCTCGACCAGATTATTGTACAACATGACATCCGCGCCTGGAAGCTGGCCCTTGAACCAAATATTCGTGACCTCGTCTCGCGTGGGGAGGTAAGCGATGCAACAAGCCGCATAGATCTTATGATAATCAGCAACAGCCGGATCAAGAACGACGGATGGCGGACTGCTCGCATCTCTAGCAACCAGCGCCGCGACGCCTCCCGCCACCGTGTCAACGCAGTCGATGCCCGCGTCCGCGATCGCCGCCGAGGCCACAGTGATGCACCCGCTCAGCACATTCATCGTATCCCAGCCCTCCTCGCGCTGATTCTCGGGCGCATTCCGGGCCTGGTCGCCCTCTATTATAGTGACGATGATATCTACGCCGCTCTTCGGCCAGCGGTCGGCGATGATGGCCCCTCGCAGTGCCGTCTCCAAATGCACGCCGAGATCTCTCTCGCTCGAATCTCGCAGATATCCGCGGCGCTGTTTCGTCGCGAAGGGTGCGTATTTTACATGTGTCGTCAGGATTATGTGTGGTGAGAAGGGCGCGGATCGAGGGAGGGCTCGCGGGCCGTGGACGGTGCAGGTTAACTTGAGGCTTGTGTTGCTGGGGCTTGTCGCGTTGGGGTTCTCGAGCTCCAGGTAGGCGGACCCGGAAGCAGACGGTGTGACACCTGTTTTCAAGACTACATATACAAGATTAGCGGGCCGAACAGCGAACAGGAAATCTCCTTCGAGGGTTGTAACATACAAATCTTGCGAATGGCATTTTCAGGTTTCTCCGCGCGGTCCTGCGATGGAGCAGGAGTATCGTAGATCGGTGGTATAGTAGTTCCCACTGGGCCGTTCACCCTCCTCCTGTCACTCATGGCTGTGCCGGCTGCTGTTATTGTCGAAGATGCAATGAACTAGACAAACACAAGATCGCATATAGTAGCTGTGACGAAAGCATTGAAGCTCTCCAAGCTTATCCCAGCAACCTGGATGTTGCATACAAGAAATCGGAGCCCACCTAATCCATGCAGGCCTTATCGATTGCCCCGCCGGCCAGCTCCTGATCCACGGGAGGCTCCACTAAAGGCCAGTCGTTTCCTTAAATTTGATTCTACAGAATTTTGCTGCTTCATCTCCCCAAGCTTCTTCCCATCACTTCTCTATCTTCAGCTGAAGCCTGCTGTCTGTCGCCCACCCTGCGAGCACCGCATCTGAGTCGCGAGCAAGCCTCGAGAATAAATACATTCACTAGGTCATTGCGTCAATGACACGATTGCGACGTTATCCTGGATGTACGGTGTAGCAACATGGTAAGAGGTAAGTCGGAAACACGCGTTCAGCATTTGGTCACCAGGCCCAATACCTTCACCCTCTATCCCCCATTCGCTATTGATGAAGTTTTTTCCACAGTTCTAGCGATCTCCTGAGCTTACTGAACTAAACATGCACTACCATCTGAAGCACCATTCTGCCTTTGCTTCCTTACAATCAAATACCTGGATCCAAAGCTAACATGAGGCAATAGTAACACAGTAAATAGATGAGACCTAAGTCCAGCGGTCTTGCGTGCTTGAGAAATAGGTCAGTCAGTCACATTCTCTTTCTATCCGCTCTTTTTATTTGCTATGATGAGACCTAAATCATTCAGTTCTGCTTCTGAAAAGAATGAAGAAACCCATATACCAAAAAACTTACTCTGATCCAACAACACTTCTGTATTATCGTTACGCCGCTTTTGCGATGGGGCAATACACTGACTGTTGCTCAGGTTTAGTAGCAGATGACATCTTGAATGTTTTGACAAGTTTGACGAATCCGACGTATCTAAGAAATGTAAGATATCTTTACTGCTACACTTACACCACACCTATCATGATGAAAACTGTTTATCCATTCAACTATCTCACTATGTGTCGAGCCACCCTCCCGCACCGGAGTCTGCCTTTCGGGGCGGATGATGATTAGTTGTGGAGTTGTTTATTCAGCTCTTCTAGTCTCGTACTGGATCTGCTGGAATCGTCATGCTGGCTTCCGTTGTTTTCCATCTTCATGTTTCGTCTTGAGGCATGGAATGGAGAGCCGACACATGTGAATGAGTAAAACGGTTCGCTGAACATATAAACATCCTTCCTATGTTTTACATCAGGACACTATTGTGCCTTTGGCTGACAAATCTCCTAGGTATAATCCCCCGGATTTGCTCTCCTGTCTTCAGGATCCGTAGTATCGTAGATAGGTGAAAGACGTGATAAGGAGAGTAGTGCCATGTGATGATAGCATAAGCATTGTAGTGATGTGTTTTTCGTGTCTGTCAGCCCTTGAGGACCTGTCCGATCTATCTGATACCTATACAGTGAATGAAGATAGCGGAATTCTATTGCGATCTCTATGTTGATTTTCTGTGCATGACTCCGGCACCAGCTTGGTGGTTAGGAAATATCAATGTATCAGCGACGACTACGTTTTCCTTCCTTCCAGCCACAAAGACGACGACTTCAGCGATATCGTCAGGCGTCAAAGGGTCAACACCACTGGTAGCATCATTAGCCCATCAGAAGACTTAATAACCCGCATGAGGTTTCTAGTAAGACTTACGCATACACGGCATCAGCCTTGGCTTTATCGCCATAAAACCGAACAACCGAGAATTCCTACCGCCGAAGGTTAGCATATAATCTTGCCTGGCTCAGCCAAATCTAGATGTTCTGAACCTAAAATGAGAAAATGCTCACCGTCTCAACCTGCCCCGGATCAATCTCCATCACCCGAACCCGCGTAGCAATGAGCTCTTTGCGCAGAGAATCCGTGAAGCTCCGCACGGCGGCCTTGGTGGCGCAGTAGACGCTGCCGCCGGCGTACGGCTCGCGGCCCGCAATGCTCCCGATGTTGATGATGTCGCCCGCGCCGCCGTTGGGTCGGCGCAGGAAGATCGGGAGGATCTCTTGCGTCATGTTGATTAGCCCTGTCACGTTCGTCGTGAACATGATGTTGATGTCTTCTTCTGCGATCTCGGGGGCTTTGGCTACGCCTTTGACGAGGCCGCTGTTTGCACTGAGTTAGCTGCAGACCCTTAATAGTGTTTGTCGAAATGGTTTGAATATGTTTCTCTGAAAAATCTCCATGGAAGCTTTCTGCTATCACCTTTTTTTCGTGATTAGGGTAGATGAGAATACACAACCAAGAGAGTGCATCGATGGGTATAGTGCATTGTAAGTAAATGAGCAGGTATACGAGCCAAACTTACGCATTATTAACCAAAACATCAATCTCCCGAAACTCCTCAGGCAACTTCTCCACGAAGCCCCTAACCTCTTCGGGCTTGCTCACATCGAGCTGCACGGGAAGCACCCGCACACCCTTATCCTCCCCAACTTCGGCGATAATGTCCGCCGCGATCTGTTTGAGGGTATCGATCCTGCGCGCCGTGAGCACGAGCTTCAGACCATTAGTACTACTGCTGCCACTTGCGGACGCCGCAGTCCGCGCAAACTCGAACGCCGTGCTCCGCCCGATGCCCGACGAAGCCCCTGTGATCAAGATAGTTTTGCCGGCGAGGCGCTTCGCGGCTGCCGAGGCCATTGTGCGCGTGGCGGAGGATGGTGTGAACAGGGTGCTTTGGAGGGATGTGAGTGGCGAGTGTGGTGAGAATAGCGAATTGGAGCTGGGTCCAAAGCACCTGTGGCTTTGAAACAGCGTGCGTAGAGTTGAGAGTGCCGGTGGGCGATGGAGGGGCATATGGAATTAATTTTACAAAGGAAGAGGGGAGGGAGATTGAAGATATTAAAATAAGGTCAAGTTACGTCCTGAGCTTGCTTATGTGCCTTCCTATTAGTCAATTCCGCGTCAAGTGGGCAAGAGCCGTTGTGAATAGTGCACGCTTAGTAACTTGAATAATATGTGAGTATGATGTCGCCATCGCGCGCAGAGCTCCAGCTTCGTTTGAACCCCGCCGTGGTGTGGATGGCCTTTTCCGAGTTGCCCCGCCGAAAGCTTGAATATCGCGCCGATTCACCGGGTAAGCTTTAATAGCACTCACTTATTGAATATCTGTCTATCTAGCTCTTGCCATGGGAAGCTCGCTTGAAGATGATATATACATGCTCTTGATACATCTTTTTATATATCCATGGTATCACTGGGTTCTGCTCATGTATTAGTATAAATGTGTAGTATCTGTCTATGGCGGTTGACGATCTGATGTGATGAGTCTGGTACACACACACACAGCATTCTTCACCCCCAGATGTTCTTCCTATTCGACTTCTGACTATTATATTGTTCCTTTGAAATCCCTTGTTTCTACTTCCCCGGGAGATAAACAGTGCAATCGACATACGTAGCGACAGTCGCAAGGTCTTGTCGAAAAAAACCGGGAGGGCCGGTCAGAGAAATAATGAGCACATGCCTACATCCTTTTCTACATATAGCTTATTTTTACAAATTGGCTAATCATCCAGCCGTCTCAAAACATGCAAATGGTCAGCTCAGGTAGTGTAGTGGTTAGCACGCAGGATTTTGAAATGAATCTTGAATTATCAACTTCCTGAATCCCCGGTTCGAACCCGGGCCAGAGCTAATGGGAGCGAACAATATCCTTTTTTCTTTGTTCAGACTCCATGAGACATGTGACGGCTGTGCCAGTCAACACGGAGCAGGAGATTGTTGGTACGACCAGGAGTTAACCGATTCAAGTCGATCCGAGCCCGTGTCCAAAGTATTCGTACCTACTCTACTATAAATCATCCTTACATTATTTGTCCGTAGTTATTCTTTGTTTTACCTCAAGATTTGGGGAATCTTAAGCCAGGTCTCACGGAAGAAGTAAAGCTGCTCGATGACGTAGGTGTAGCATTCTCAATGAGGTCCTCTGATGTAGAAGATGGGACTTCGCAGATCTTGAACGCATGCTGTCATTGTCCAATGATTGAATTGTATTTGTTTGAATAACTGCTGTGGGTATATAACATGTAATTACATCCTAACTTCCAAAAAAAAAAAAAAAAAATTTCCTCGCTCTGCCATATGTGCCTTTGCTGGATTCTTCATGTGTTGGGGATATCTATAAGTAAATGATAGAGGTGGGCTATGTATAGTTAGCATCGCGTTCGCGACCTCTGCGTGGTTGTAACGAGCGGAGGACTGAACAGAACAACTCTGGCCGTGAGTGGCGAGGCATTGACCGTGGCGTCCGAATAGTTTCTCAACACGTGAAAGTATCATGGCACGGCCCATAGTAGCTGATAAAATACCACACTCTCTCGATGTAGCGCTTCGTCGTGATCTAGTCTCGTAATGTTGTTCCTATGTGCCGTCCCTCCAACTGAACGACAATTTGTATCGAATCAGAGAGAATCCCCCCGTCTTCATAACTCGTCCAGCCACCTCTTCATAGCCGCTACAGAAATATCGTACTCGAACGCAACGCTCTCCTTCGGAGCCAAAGGCATCGGCTTATCCCAAGCATGTTTCTCGCCCTCAAGTACACGAACACTAACATCTTTGCCCTTCTTCTCTAGTCTCTCGGCGAACAACTTGCCCTCCGCCAAGAGCATATCATATTCGCAAAGGCACAAGTGCACAGGCGGTAATCGCTCCAGGAGCTCATCGGGCATGATCCCCGGGGAAAGCCGCGGATCGGTCCGTTCGCGCCGCGGGATGGGGGGATGCAGGTACGACGCATCGATCAGATCCGTCAGTCCATTCGGCAGCGTCTTGTCCGGATGCGCGCAAGCGGCGCGTTTCTGCGGGCGATCGAGCGTCCAGTCGAGGACGGGGTAGTACAGTACGAGACCGCCGATCTTGGGTAACGGATTCGAGATATCGTAGTCCCATCTCTTGGGGTCGGCCAACACGAGCCAGCTACTCATAGCCAATGTTCCGCCAGCGGAGAAACCAGATAGTATGATCCGGTCGGTGTCGATGTTGTATTTATCCGCAAGCCTGCTTATTTGGAGAATTGCGTCCGCGCAGTCTTCTACGGGGGTCGGAAATGGATATCCTGGAGACAGACGATAGTTCACCGAGAAGACCACGGCGCCGAGACTGTGAACGAGGACATTCGCCCAGCGCGAATCATCTGTTCCTTGCCCGAGGATGAATCCGCCGCCGTGGAAATTGATTACCACCGGCCTCTTCCCATTCTCTTGCGCATTTGAAGTATCCGGCGGAAACCACACGTTGGCGCTAATCACCTCCTTCCCTTTCCATTCACTGAGCGTAGAATTGAGCCATATCGTCTCGTCGGGCGATATCGTGGGTATTCCCGAGCGGTTCCCAATGTGAAAGCCCAGCTTCGCCATCAGACGCAGGCCCAGTGCGTGCGCCCCCAGGAGCCAGCGCGGGCTGTTCTGCGCAGGGTTCACGTAGTCTTCTTCCACGGGCGGCGGGCCGATGTCGTGTATGAAAGCGACCTCGGCGGAATCGACGTGTGCTGGATCTTTATTATCCGCAGTCATTTTTGCGGTTGTTCATTCCCGTGTATCGATGGGTTTTAAGGTTCTCCTAGGAGATTTTAAAGAGATTTTGGAGAGACCTTGTTCGCAGCTTAGTCTTGGAAGTAAAGCTGGGCTGAGATATTGACGTCAAATGATATGTGGGGGTTGTGACGTCGTGTCTTCTCGCGCTTTTGCGACGTCGTAACAGGTCGTAACAGATCGTAACTCTTGTAGGCGCTAAGGTTACGCAGCGTGGCTGCTATCGCCTATCGAATGTTAGCAGAGACCTGGAAGCCTTGCCTGAAGGAGAAAACAGCCTTCGAGCTATATAGGCGCATTCGCCACCGTGCCTCAGCTAGTTCTTGGCAAGCTGCATGTACCTCACTTAAAGTAGCCCATGACATACTATAACCGTGCCACGCCCCACTAATATTAGCTCACGAGAACGCTCACCAACATAAGTTGGTGCTGACCACCAATTTAACCACCCCAGCAAATTAACCACTTACAGAATCCCATACATTTTACATACAAACCTTAAAAAAACTCTTTTATTATTTACACACTAACTAATAGGCTTATAATTATAAGAAATATACTGTTAAATAGCAATTTTTTTTCTCTATTTAATAAGATATTTAAGTAAAAAGTCGGCTTAAAGATAAGCAAAAAATCCACTTTTATATAAAATTTAATAGTCAAATTTACGTTTTTTAAAAATTTAATAGTAATATTAAAGATATTTATATATATAAATAGCTTATTTTATAGAGAAAGAAATTCTACTATTAAATAATATATAGTTAGCTATATAAACTTTAT
>NPFG01000756.1:0-13605 GCA_002288965.1 Xylaria sp. MSU_SB201401
ATATTATTATTAAAGTGCTAAACATCTTTCAGTAAAAATACTATAAAGTAATAAATTATATTATCAAATAATAAGTAATAATAAATAATATAAAAAAGAAATATTATTTACATTAGGCTAATATCTTTAACTAAATAACTTATAAAAATAAATATAATAAAACATATAAAACTCTTACTCTTATTTTATATTACCTACTATGCCTTAAATAATATTAAAATAACTTACTTAAATAAACCTTATATTAAGCTAATATCTAAACCATACTATCTTTATAATACCCACGTAAATACTAACTAAATATTATAGTCTTTTATATTAGCAGTATTTTATCTCTTACACTAATAAAAACTACACAGCTTATCTCTACCTATTTCTTAAAGCAGCTATCTTAGCTATCTACATTATATCAGACTTTCTTATATACATACTTACATATACATAGCCCATATGCCTGTTAATAGCTTATACTATCTAGCAAAAAAGTCCTAAGGCTATTAAAATATACTATAGCTTTCTTTTACCCTTTTAAACACAACTATCCTTTTATACTATTAAATACTCCTAATAATATAAATAGCCTATATCTAAAAATCTAAAAAGTATTAAAATAGTTTACTATTAGCAGAAGTATATTTATTATATATTTAATAAACCCTCCTAATATAAGTAAAGACTTATTTTAATACCTCTTTATCTACCTTTTAATTCACTTTATTATAAAAGACCCTAGTATTAATACTATTAACCTTAAACTATTTATAATAGGCCCCTTGCTAAAGTTGCTACTAATATCTAGTTTTATTTTAATTGCTAAGCTAAAAAGATAGCGTAATTAGCTAATACCTAAACCTAGCTACAATCAATATAATTATAAAATATTACCCAACTTATAGCTAATATATATAAGCTAGATTACAATAAGTAATACCAGCTTATTATTACCCCTAAAATTACTAACAGCCTTTTTATAAAACTAAATAAGCTTATTAAAAAAAGTATTATTAAAGCAGAGATTACCTAAATAGGTATTATATTAAGATAGCCAGGATAAACTATCATCTAGACCTAGCTAATATAAAATAGGGATAAGTTTAAACAAATAGCAAAAGCTATACTCATGCTCTCTAAAAACACTAAGCTAGATAATAGCGCACCTATACTAATTATAAAGTAATTGTTTCCTATATAAGGCTAGGCTAATAATCTCTAAAGCCTAACTAGCTACTTACCTAAGTCCTCTTATACCTAGCCTTATTAAAATCTTCATTAAGATTATTATCTATAGCCAGATTATCCTATACCTTATTAGCCCTATTTATATAAATACACTAGTCACTAGCTTACTAATAACACTTATTATTACTCTAATTACGCTACACTTTATTAATCTTATATATATAAACATAATTATCATCTTATTAATAATAGTACTTATTTTTAACTAAAGCACTTCTACTAATTCTATAAATATAAAGATAACTACTAGCTTATAAATAACTACCTTTATTTTTAGTTAGATCTTATTATAATCTATCAACCTTATAAATATAAATATAATTGCTAGTCTATTAGCAATAATCATTATTAACCTAACTATATAGCCCTTTATCTAGATACTAGCAGTTAATTTAACTAGCTCTAATAGCTTTAGCAGTATATAACAAGTATTAGACATTAGCTTAATAACATACCTACTATATACAACCAGCCTTCCCAGCCCTAATACACAACTAATACTATATACTAACCTAAACCCATATTAATTAGCTAGCATTCTAAAGACACTAGCTATACTACTTAAAATATTAGTTTAATAACTAGCTAATAGATATCCTCTAAATAAAGCTAAAGCTATAATATACTTTCTATCTTTTACAAAATAAAACAGTTATAAAAAGTAAAAGATTAGGCCACAATTAAATTAACTTATATTAATTAATAGCTTAATAAAACAAATATACTAGCTAAAATTAATATATTCTTATTTTATAAAATTTAAAGCTATATTAACAGCTTTATAAAATGTAAAATAAAATAAAAAAAGAAAAAAATCAGATTAATATTTAAATAATCTAGTTATTTAAAGCTTAATACTTTACTAAATAAAGAAGATAACTCCTAATTATAAGTAGAAGTAAGCAAAGTAGGTATAAAAAAGTCTAATATTAACTATAAAAAAAAAAGAAAGAGGTATATAATAATCTTATAAGTAAAGAAGTATTAAACCTCAAAAAGTTCTCAAATACCTAAGTATTACTATACCTAGGTAGTAAAAAACTCTAACTTTAAAAAAAAAAGAATTTATGCTCAGAATAGGAATCAAACCTATAGTTTTGTCTATACGAGGGGCCATTATTATATAGGCAACACATATATAACGTATTAACCACTATACTACCTAGGCTTTTTATTATTATCAAATAAATCTAATTAAAATTATATCTCTACATCTTATATCTAGCAATCCAAACTATACAGATAGCCGGAAGCTACCTAACCTTATATTGTAAAATATATTACTAAAATAATAATATAAAAATAATCAACTAATTAAACCTAGGTATACACCTATAATACAATACAGATAGTATTTCGCATATTTTATATTTTATTATATTATATAATAGTCCTTTCTATAAACACCTGCAAATTGCTAAGCATACTATATAGTCAACTAAAAGATATATAATATACTTAGCCATTAGTATAAAAGTAAAATTATCTAAGCTTTATAATATCTATATAATATTAAATCCTTTTATTTTAATTAGACTTATTTCTAACTACTGCAAACTATAGTATAATATTCTTTAAATAAGTTTTTTTACTCCTTAATCTTTTTATCAAAACCTTTATTTACGACCTTTAACTTAGGAAAAATATTAATATTAGCGTAATTAGTTAACTTTACGCAATTCTTATATACCTAAAGATATTATTTAAACTTACTACATATTTTATATATATAAAGAAATTTATATATACTTAGTTAAAGTATTTATAAGTAAAGAAGTACTTATAGTACTATAAAGATATAGTATAAGTGCTATAATAAGATATACTTTTAAAAGGCTTATAACTAGCTTAAACTAATAGTTATAGTTTAAAGCTAGACAGGTATTACTTATATATTTATAAAAACCGCCTAATATTGTTAATTTATTATAACTATTAGTAAAATAGTTAAGCAAAAAGGTTTTATAAATAAACATTTACTTAGTTATTTTGCAAATGTTTTATAAAAACTAGTTAATAAAAATAATAAAATAATAGTAATAAAGTTACTTATCAAATAAGCTACTTTAAAAACTCTAAAAAGCAATTTACCTAATATTGCTTTATATATTTAAAACTAACTATAGGTAGACATATATATAGCATCAAATATCGCAGTTATAATCTAAAAGAAATATTTTCTAACTTTAGCACTTTATAATTAAAAAGGAGATAGTAAAGATATTAAAATGTTTTAAATATAAGATAGATTAGATATTGCCTTTAGACATCTTAATATAAGTTATTTAGGCGATACTTATAATTACCTGCACAATAAGACCTATTATTAGGCTAAAAACAAAATGTGATAAAGATAATATTTATATGCTTTTAGTAATATTTACCTACTTATAAATGTATTTAAATAGTATAAATTATAAATATAGCGCTTTGTATCTGTCGAGATTAGGATAGAGTACTAGTATATGCCTGTATAATTATGCGCGTGTAGCATACTTAGGTAATTATTTGCAGGAGGTAGACTTAGTGAAATCATGGATGTCTAATACACCGACCTACCTCTTAATTTCCTTGCAGATTTTAAGTTGTTACTTTTTTATGCATTTCTAGTTATAGAGATGCACTATATATCACTAGATCCGTTATAAAGTCTATATTCCTACCTAATAATAAATATTTATAAGCAAGCTTCGGTAAGCTTAGGTTAACAGGTCTCAGATGGCTGCCTAAGGATTGACTGTGCAACCTATACTAGTTGGATTACTTTTATAGAAGCGCGTCTAGTAAGATAGTGATACACTAGATATTACACTAAGAAAGAGAAGTAAGAGCCAGACTGTTTAATAGGCCAGTTAATGCTAAACTTAAGAATTAACAAAAGTTGTAACTTAATAAAACCTAATATATACATATATCACTACCTTATTATATTTCTGCTATTAAATAATATACTCTAAATATAACGTTAGAAAGAATATATGAATATAATTATGCTGTATTAAACTCTAACCGACGATACTTGCAAAGAATGCCACTTTAAACTATTATTAGTAGAGAAGCAGTGTAATGCTATACCTTTCTTTTTTTCCTTTTTTTTTTTTTTCCTTTAAGGAGCAGATATAACCAATAATCTAACTAAAATATATATATTTAAAGGTAGTATACCGTTGTAAAATAAGGATTAAAGTGTTATATAGCACTAATCTGATATACTAAGTAGGTACAATAAAACCAGTATAAAAATCCTTAAACTATGTTATATGAAATTCTGTGGCTGGTCTTTACCATGGTTTGAAAGATATATACCATATACCTCTTTTCTTCTTCTTCTTCTCCTTTTCATCCCTTTACTTTAAACATAGGCAAAATTAATTAGCCCTCGCCACATATATCTCTCTTTACATAAGTACCTAGGTAATCAATTATCTTAGGAGATGTAGGCGTTTAAAGGTGTTTATATAAGGCGTGGGTTTAGGTAAGACAAATACAGCCTATCTGTACATCTGCCGTCACATATATATTTTAAAAGATAGCGTTATAGGCTTCAACTTAGGGTCCAAAAATCTGGAGGCTTCGTTAATTAAAGGCATTAGATCAAATTAGAGGCTCTAATTGTATTTCTCTGCATATCCCATATAGCGCTACTACAGTAAGTATATGGTATAATAGCTTGCCTACTCTATACTAGTCTATACGCCTACTTTAATATATGGTTAGGGTCGGTAGCTAAGCATACTAACCTAGCATAGAGCAACCTAAACAGCGTCCTTTAGCACACCTAATCTAGGTAAAACTGTTTTAGAGGTACTACCTTTATATTATAGCTTCTATATACTCCGTAGTACGTGGAAAATCCAGGTCGTATCTACGGCCGCTCTAGGTAGGTTAAAAAGGTAATTAGCTAAAATTTCGTAAAGATCAAAATTAAGCCTAAACCTATAATAAGGTAGCTATATGAATTTGAGATTTAGCCAAAAGGCAGTTATATAAACATTTAAACAATTTACAGCCGCCTACTCTATAATAAGGGAAAGCTTACTTAAGATTTCTTAAATCCCTAAGTTAAATTTTTTGCAACCTAAACCTAATATCTCTTATATATTAAAACCTAGTTATTAGTTTTAAAAATTATCCTTTTTAATTTATATTTAATATTCCTATTTAAATATATTCCTTAAGCTTAGCCTAAAGGCTAATAACTATATCTCTAATCTAAATCCCTATTTAATTAATTCTCTACTCTAATCCCTAACCCTTAAACAGTATTATTACTACCATATTAGGTTATATAGCACCTAAACTAAAGCTAAAAAGATTATTTCCCCTACCTAATACTATCTCTAAACTATCTTCTTTTACTACACATTTAGCACCTAAACTATCTAATATAAGGCGGGACATAACAAGTATAATTAATAACAAAAGCAGTAGCAAGTCTAAAATAAACAAAATTAGGTAGCCTAAAATATAAGCTTAATTACAATTAGATATTATATATATAAATATTATCATTCTAAAATTAAATATAAAAATAAGAATAGTAAATCACTATATAAAACCTATCTAAAAGTAGGAAGTTAGTATATTTTTAAATATTCTACTCCTACGCTATCTAAGTAGCTAGCGCCCCTAATATTATTTAAATAAGGCTGTAAAAGAAATATTAATATTATAAAACAGTTTAAAAAGTTTAACCACATATTATTATAAGATAATATCTAAAGATTAATACTATATACTAAAGAGGTTATATTTGCTTTATTTTTAATTAAAGTTATATAAAAAAAAGCATTTTATTATTTCTAGTTACATTTTACTTTAGAACTCCCCTTTATACATTTTCTAACAATTAAAAAAAAGGTTAACTATAAATCTAAAGATTCTATATATAGCCCCAGCAGTAACCTAGTTTTATTAGGTATTTTAACTCTAATAGCATACTTCTATTTATATATATCTAAGTATACTTTATATTTAGCTTTAATATAGCCTAGCCTAGCTTTAGTATTAGACTATTATATAAAAGCTTTAATAAAAGTATTAAGACCTTTACAAGCATTAATAAGTATTACTTCTATAGACTATATAATAGCGCTACTTATACTAGGTTATTATTATTATAGTTATATATAGCCAAATAATAATATCCTAATAGTATAAATATATATCAATATTATTATTTAAATAGCTTAGCTTTTAAAGCTTAGTAATAAAAATACTAAGCTATTATTTAAGAAAATTAACTACTAATCTTAACTTATGCTTTAAAAAGAAACTAGATAGCAAATAATATTTAGTTACTTTATCTTTAATTAATTACTACCTAATAGTAAAAACTAAATATTGATTTTATATAATAATAATCTTTAAATCTAGTTACCTTATTCTAAACATATATTTAACTTATTTACTATAAAAGTTAGCACTAGTAGCCTATATTAATTAAAACAGAATAGTAGAGCATTTAACATTTTTAGCTATTTTATATAACTAGTAGATATATAAGGCAAAGTATTAAAGTATAGCTTTTAAAGTAGCTGTTTTAATAATAAGTAACCTCTATAGCACTAAAAGTTATTTTTTTATAGCTTAATAGCAGCTTTAAGAAAATTTAATTTAAAACTTCTAAACATATTTACTTTCTTAAAATTAAACTATTTTATATTTAAAAGCTATCAGGTATTAAGCACTTTTATTTTACTATATATACTTTAGTTTATTTATTTTATTATATTATATTAAAAACATATCCCATTTATTCTACTTTATTACTATAAGCTTAAAAAACTATTAAATAGCTCTACTTTTAAAAAAGAGGTATTAATAGGGTTTTAGTAAAAAAGCGCTAAATAGCTATTTATAGTAGCTAAAGGTATTATAAATTTAACCAAAATCTATAAGAAAAAAGGCAAGCTACCGTAGTTGCCTATTATTCTTTATATTATTTAGATAGCATCTTTTATTATACTTTATAATAACTATTTCCCTTAAATAAATAATAAAAAAATATAATATAAGATTATAATATTTAAGCTATAAGAGAAACTATATTAAAAAACTTATCAAATAATAACTAGTAGCATTAGTTTATTTTAAAATCTTAAATAAAATAACATACTATTTTAATATACTAAAGTAAGGTTATTACATATATAGTAACTAAAATAAATAAAATAAAAAGGCTTTATATTAGATTTAGAATAGTAATAATACAAAAGGAACCTACAAGGTGCTATTATTAGCCAAAAAGCAAACTACAACCAACAGAAACAGAGCTTTTTAGCAAAAACTCTAAGTAAGCAAAAAGCATCAACTTAGCAATATTAGGAATCTAAGTATATTAGCAACTAGTCGGCTAAATACCTTAATTAAAAGCATATTAAGCAACTAGGTCGGCCACTTAAGCATTCGCCCCCTTCGCAAAAGAAATTTTTAAAACAATAATATTATCAGCAGTCTTTTGCTACCTTTAAAAGCTTATAAGACTCTTTTCTTTTTTTATAGCTATATATAATTACATACCCCCAGCCATCATCAGGCCAGCTCGCCATTACTGCGTCCTAGCATATATATATATTATATAAGCTAAATAATACTTAGATTATCAAGCTATTTATAAATATTACACCTCTCTTTCTTTTAGTTATAACTATCTCTATATTACAGTCTTATTTCTATATTCAACTCAGGCCCTTATAGTAGGGCTGCCAACTTTTGCATAACACTTTTAGTAGCATTCTATTTACCTATATACTATCAATATACCTCCTAACTCTTTCCCTAACTCCCAAGTCATTACAGGCCTTTATTAGCCATTAAATACTCCACTTAATAATAGCCAGCAAACTTTAAATATATTTCTCAAAATATAATAGCAGCTTAATAACTTTATAAATAACTTTAAAAGTTTTAAACAAAAGGCAGCAGATATATATTACACAATCAACCATTGTTATATTAAATCTAACCTTATACTAGCTCATTTTAATACTATAGATGCTCAATTAAACACTATTAACGCTTAATTAAATACTATTAAAACCCAACTTAACGCTATAGAAATACTCGGTTTAATAACACAGACGCTTAGCTCAACAATATAAAGACTACTATAAATACTCGCAGTACCAATACTCGTATTAGTACTATAAGGGGCTACCTAGGTAGGACAAATACTTGCCATAATACAGTCGATAATCGTCTTAATAGCACCAAGGGTCACATTAGTCCTATAAAATAGCGTATACAAACCAATATTACTACTTAGTAAGTTTATATAGCCTAATCTTTTATACTATATAACTAAATAAGACTATAGTAAGAATACAGTATTATATACTTATAGAATATCTAATTAAATAAACCCAACAACAAACTCAAACTATTATATACTATATTTATAAATATTAAGATCTTAAAGTTCTCTTGATCGCCAAACAAAATTACCAACCTTTTTAATATTTACCCCTTATATATCTATAAGCTTTAAAACTTTTAAATTAACTAATTTACTCTACTTAGAAAACAATACTAACTGCATCTTTGCCCTACTTAATAAAATTAGTCCTACTTACCTTATTTATAAAAGACAAAAGATAAAGCAGCTTGCAAAGGTTTTTATACAAGACTTATTTATTAAGTCTTAAATATTACTAGGCCGCAAAACATTAGAAAACATAGAGAAAAAAGTAAGTTTTATATAATTAGTAATTATTTTAAAACCTTTTTCTTATATTATAAACTCTAAAAGATATATAATTAGTTATATATTATAATTCTCTTAGTCATATCAGTCTTTATACTAATAATTAATTACCCTAAGAGCATAAAATTAACTCCATTCTTTAGCACAATTAAAAAGGGCAGACCTTATTTTTACCCTCTACTCTAATACCAAAGTTATATTACTCTAAGCTTCTTTAGTAACGACTCTGCCCAACTACCCTATCGCTTAGCTTTATTTTTAAAAGTTATACCTCGCGTATAGTGTAATAATAGCACTCGCCGATTATATACCTGGCAATCTATTAAACTAACTTTACTAGTTTTTGCTATAATAAGAAGGATTACCAGCTCCTTTTTACAAATACCTATATAACCTAGGATATTATACTAGAATAAAGGGTAAATGGTGTGATAGGGTTAATTACCTAAAGTACAGAAAGTCATCTCTTTTACTATATACAGGACCGGGGTTTAAACCCCCACTTACAAGGGGTTTTTTTTTATATATAAAGTATAACCAAAAAGAAAAAACAGCCAGTATTAGAATACTATTATTAGTTACACTCCTTATATACCTACTACAGTAGTTATAAAAAGCTTTTAAGCATTTTAATATTACTTCTATTATTATATCCTAAAATAACTCCTACTTTAATATATAATATATAAAGGCCTACTACCTTTAGAAATAAATATAATCTTACACTTTAATAAAATATCTATATAAAAAAAAAACCTTTAAATAAAACATAATACACTTTATCTCTATTCTTTTACAGATTATATATACTATCTTACCTATCACCGCAATATCTCTTATTATATAGTCTTAGCTAAATATTAATAATAATACTACAACCTACTAGCCCTCTAACATAGCAGTAAAGTACTAACTATTTAATAGATATTTACCTCTGCTACCTCTACAAAGATATATAGTTATCGGAGTAGAATACAAAAGCCAATTTCTACTTCTACCTTAGAATCCTTTAAACAGCTACTAATAATTAAATTAAATTAGCTTACTAGGCAATATATTGCTACCTAAGTCAAATAGCAGGGTCTAAGGTAGAGATAAGTATGCTTAGCAAGGTCTATTATATACTACAGTCTGTTTAACTTAGACTAAAATATAACTAGCTTCTATAAGCACAAGCAGTTCTTTAATCTTTAGATAGCAGCTGTTTTATAATACTATAATCGACCCTTTATATACCACTCAGACCTACTATTTCTACTACAGAGCTAAAAAGGCATATACTTTAATATATAAAGTAATATATAATAGTCTTTTTAAGAATTTATACTTTAGTAAATCAATCTTTATACTATTATTATAAGTATAGCTCGCGCTTACACTTCTACTTAATAATATAGCATATAATATAGCATATATCTACTTAACTACAGTAGGTATAAGATAAAGCTACTATTTTTAAATATACCCTACCTATATAGTACCCCAGAATATATAGGGTGGCTGGTGCAGCAATTAGACCTAAATCTACCAGCTCCCCTACTATTACCACTAATAGGGCCACTATTAATACTATAAATACTATAGGTACCACCTCTACTTTTACCTTATCTACCTCCTCTACCTCCTCTACTACCACAACCCTAATAACAATTTTAGCTAAGCTTCCTAAGCTGCTGCACCTATATAGTATTTATATAGCTTATAGCACTAAAAGACTACTAGGTATTATACTTATACAATACCTTGTTTTTTACCTTAGTAGTTAGCATAATACTACTAGCTATATATATACCATACTATTAACCTAAGTATAAGGCTATACTTAACCTATCTATTACTACAAAGATTATACTTAATAAGCCTCCTATTAGGTTTTATATCCTAAATAATATACGCTTATCTAATATACTATCCCTTTGCAAAAACAACTTTACTTTTACTATAAATATCCTAAAGTCATATTACGCAAATATATCAACTATATTTTTACTTTATATTACTAAAAAATACTATAATACTATTTAAAGCATCTAGTAAGCCTTTAATATAGCTATTATATACTAATACCCTTATTAAAAAGCTGTATATAAAGATACTAGAGCTATATACTATTAAAAAGTCTACTATCTAATTATAAGAGGTAGTCTATACCCTAAGGCTCTACTTCTTCTACTAATTGCAAAATAGCTACAATTATATATTTATAAAAAAGAATATAACATAGTTACCTATTTATAGTTAAAACTAATAAAGCAGTACTAATGTTATTATCTTAGCGTAGGTCACATTAGCAACTAGTATAATCTTTAACTTTAAATACACACTTATAAAACTAGACTACTATAACATATTCCTAGTTAGCTTTAATATAAATAATTTAATTTATATAGCTAATAAGCTAATATATATAATAGCGCAGCTAAAACTTGTAACTAAAGCTGTTATCTTTCTTACCTGCCTCTTGGCCAGTAATATACCCAAAGATCTCATGCACTAAGCAGACAAAGCCATCTTTAAAACTATTCCTTAGTCAAAGGCTATAGTTAAATATATTACATTAAGATTCTAAAGATAAGTTAGTACTAGCAAAAAGGTAGCTATAGCATTTATAGCACATGCCTTTAAAGACTATATACTAGCTAGGCTATATAGCATATATATAGCTTACAAGCAGCTCTTAATATAGCAGTGCTAAATAGGAGAAAAGCGTGTAATAATTAGTACCTAGGCAATTATCAAGGCTATTAAAGCAAAAGGCTAGGAGGTTACTAAAGTAGTAGACCTAATAAATATAATAGCCAGAAAACTCCTATACTAAAAGTAATACAAGCTATAATAAATAAAGATATAGCTAGGAGCTATATTTAGTCTTAAGGTATAATAAGCTATTTACCTACCTATAGATTCTTAAAAATAAACTATCTTTTTTTCTATTTATTTTAGGCTACTAGTTATAAACTTAATATATTTAAACTATTACACCCTTTATATAAGATTTAATTACTTTATAAAGTATAACTAATATATATACAAAAATAAAAACACGTAGTCTAAAAAATCTTAAACATATATATTTAAAACAAACAAATACTCTTTATTAAGCTCCTATTAACCTTTCTTTTAATACTACTCTTTTTACTACTTTCTCTATTTTATTTATATCTATCTTCTATCTTCTATATTTTTATTTATATTTATATTATTTATCTCTTAATTACAATATTAATACTACTTACCTACTATAAGTACTGTATTAATAAGATCCTCTTCTAACTAATCCTTATCTACTAGGTATATCCCATAGGACATCCTATCTAGTAACCTAATAGTAACTAAATAAAAGAATACTACATACAGCCTTATAATAAAAGGCAAAACTACTAAAACTATAAAAATCAACCAAATATTATATAAGCTAAGTATACTACTAAATCTTTAGTAAGTAATAATTAAGCTTAGTAATATTAAGATAGTAAATCCCAGCTATAAAATCTAAAAGCTATAAGATTACCTTGCAAATACAAATTAGCTAATAAAAGATAGGCAGACTAAAGTATAGCTAATAAAAGCCATTATTTAATATTAGGCCGGCGTTATAGACTTAAGCGCAGTGATACTAATCGGCAGCGCCGCTAGCACAAGCCTAGGTAATACTAATAACGCTAATAACATAAACAACAATAATAATGCAGTACTAGGTCCAACCAGCATCCCCCTCAAAAATACTTTTAAAAAGCTAGAAATATAGCAGACATACATAGACTATAACTTCCTAAGTACATAGTCCCCTATTCCCCTCCTCCTCTCTATCCCTATTAATAAGCCGTGCCCTAACCCAAAGCTGTCTAAGCAGTAGTAACTAAAGCATTATCTTACCAAGTACTAAGCTAAACCCCTAAAAGGTCTTGCAAATGCAGCAACTAAAAGCTATGCTTATAAATAAGTAGTAATAAACGCAGCTACAATAATACTAGACACTATAGCCGCCTTTACCACTAAGCAGGAAAATCATCGTTAGCCTATAAGTTAATATAACACAGCTAACACAACAAAGATTCAACTAAATAGTACAGCAAAAACTAAGCTATCTATACTAATCTACCTATATATTTAGACTATAAACTAGATACTAATCTATACTATTACCTACACCTCTAGTATAGTATAAGCCTCCTATATTAAGCCCGCCTGCTTTTCTAACGTAGCCTGCCTATAGGGTCACTTTACCACTTAAATAAAATAGCATATTAATCTCGCCTACCTATAGCTTCTTAATATAGCCTACTTAAACCTTTCTAATATAGCCTATTTACAAGTTTACATCGTTAATTAAGCTAAAACCTATATCTATCTTATTTACTTAAGCCTTTCTAATATAGCCTGCTTATAAGGTTATTATACCCTTAGTTTAAATAGTTTAGGCACCTCTAGCTAGACCTCTTACACCCTCTATATTTAATAGCATTTACATAGTAGTCCTTCCCCTTAGCAGATAAAGCAAAAAGCAGGTAGTTACCCTGACAAGTATAGCTATCCCCTTTTTCGATAAGCACGGAAAGATTTAAAAGGTGTCGAAATTGGCCACTCTCACCATATCGAATATGCCGAGAAAACCAGCTTCCGGGATGATGAGGATTGCTATTGCGGGTGCCGGTGGCCTT
>NPFG01000757.1:0-13570 GCA_002288965.1 Xylaria sp. MSU_SB201401
GCTAACTTATAAAGATAATATAACTATATAATAACTTTTTAGAAAACTATTAAAAAGGCCTCTTCCAATGCTGCCAGCCTTTTTATAATGCTTTAAGACCGCTTTAATATATAATATATATTAAAGCTATAAGCTAATACCCTTATCGGTCTAGTGTAATTACTTAGGTGGTTTTAAAAGATATAGTAGCAGTATTATTAAGTAGTTATAATAAATACTATTTATTAGGTGAATAAATATAATATGCCTTTTTTTAAATTAATAGTATTATAAGTATTAATATATACTTTAGTTTAGTATATATGCTTTTCCTAAATAAATAGACCTTTATAATAATATAGGCATTATAATATGTAGATAACTTGCGGAGGCAGCTTAGGATCTTTTAATTACTTTATATAATTATTATAGACTTTAGTACTGCTAAGAAGAATATAATAATATAAGTTTAGCTGTTAACCTATTAGTAGTTATACCTATTTTATATTATAAAGGCTGTTAGGGTAAAGGTTATGACGAAGTGGCAAAGACGGCTATATTTAAGTTATACTACTTTATTAATTATATTGCTATTATTATTATATAGGGTTGTTTTAGCTTTAGAAGGGATATTTAAAAAGACTATAGTTATATTAGATAATTTTGATCTTTGCTAGTTTTAAGATTAAGATAGGTATATTTATATAGATAAAGAGATTAAATATATTTAATGTTAATATTATAATTAAAAGCCTGTTATTAATTATATTTCTAATGGCTTTTTAATATTATAAAAATATATAGTATATATAGCTAATAAAAAGAAGTTTTATAATTATTAAGAAGATTTTTAAAAAGAGTTTTTTAATTAGCTAGATATTATACGATATTTTAGTTTAATATATATACTATATAAAAAATAGTAGTGTTATATATATATTAAAAGCTTTTAGAACTTTAGGATTATTATAATATTATGATTAAAGTTATTTTATTATAAACTAAAAAGTAAGTTTTTAAGCTAATTAATAAGCTTAAGTATATTTGTCGATATTATTTACAAGTTAAGCGAGAAAAAGAAGGAGGTATATAAAGAGATAGTTAGCTGCTAATAATAGCGTATAAATATTATAAGATTTATAAGTAGTATTTTTAAGAATTTAAGTCTTTATTTTTAAATTAGTTAGATAGCTTTTAAAAAGGTTTAGAAATAATATTACCTTGTTATTAAGGTTTATTAGGAATACCAAAGTGTTAAGATAACTGATTATATAAGCAACTTTAAAAGTTAATATAGGATGCTTTACTAGTATTAGATATAGCGACAGATCTTTATCGATGTTAAAGGCAAAAAAGGAAATAAAATTATTAAGATATTTTAAGGCGGCAAGCTAACTAAATGCAATTTTAATTTTTAATAGTAGCTTTAAAAAGCGATAGAGCTAGTAACCAATTTATTATATTTTATATACAATTTAATACTATAAAAAACTTAAAGCCTTATGCTTTATAACTTTTAAAGCTGCTACTAAAGCCTATTTTAATAATAGTATTATATATTATTAGTCGGATTATATATAAAATAGAGGTTACTGTCTACTATTTTACGAGGAGTTATAGCTTTAAAAGTGGGCTGCTATTTACTAAAGTTAAACGGCTAAAAAAATTAGTAGATCTTTTTGCTAGCAACTAAATATATATGTTATTAAAAGCGTTAAAAGTAGTTTTAACGCTGCGATAATTAGGAAGGTAGTTAGTTAAAGTAAGGCGTTTTTACAAGTAATACTATTTGTTAAAACTTATTAATACTATTAGGCGCTTTTTATAAGTTTAAAAGCGGTGGTATTAGCTTTAGATAGCTAATATTAGTAATATTAAGGGCTATAGGGTTGTTATCTTAGGCTTTAAAATAGTAGTTTATAAAAGTAGAAAGAGGAGGGGGATTCTAGCAGCTAATATAAATACATATTACTTTTTTAGGTATAGTAGGTATAAGCTTTTTAATATTTTTTTTTAATAGACATATTTTTTATAAAAACTACTAGTAATTATATTGTTATTAAGAAGTTTAAAGTTAAAAAATTAGCTAACTTAGTAGTTTTTCGGTATTAGTATAAGCTCCTTTATTACTTTAAAAAAATTAGCACTTATACCACATTTACCCTTATAACTTTACGTTTTTAATATTAAAAAATCGCAATAATTATTTTTAGGTGCTTTTAATTAGCCTTATTATAATAATATAATTTTTATTAATAAATTTTTGTTAATATATAGGTTAGGGTTAGTATATAGGCTATGTTGGGACCTTAGTTGAAACGCTATCTAATTTTAGTGTGGTAGCTACTGTGTAGGGAACAGGGTGGATTACGGCTACCTCAGGCTGCATCTACGGCTAATGCAGGTAGGTTGCTATAGGTAGGTAGCTGATGATCTGGTTCCTGATCTCTCAAATACCACTTCAGACCTGACCGGTTCTGCGATAAAACACTGTTCAAGATCTAACTTTGGAAGACTACTGTATGTTGATAGTCCCAGCTGCTGTTCCAGCGCCCGCCCTAAGCCGCTGTACTACCTACTCAGTAGCGTACCCCAAGCATGCGTCAGCATAGATAAAGCGGAAACACACCATCCCTACCTTGAGTCGTTGTTGTAGATACTATAGCGGCTCTAGCATGACTAACTCTTGGAAAGCACGGAAAAACTCAGAGGACTTGGAGAGTTGGCATGGGGTAAGTTGTGGGGATGTGCTCTAAATGGAGGTAAGAGCTGCTGTACCTGCTAAGTACTTACGGCACTGATAGGCGCCTTAGTTACACGCGACAGTCTCCAGGTAACTCCAAGGTATTTATTCCCCAAGGAAATCTATTTATTAAAGTAGGTACCTATTACCTAACCACATACCTCTAGTAGTTGTAAGTTACCCCATGTAGCTCAATTTTGGAGTTGTCACCCTGTGTCATAAGTAAGTACTGAATTCAAAAACAAATGTCGACTTTCTAGTTAAACGTATGTTGGTAAACTCGCCAGAGTGAGAGTGAGACAGACAAAGTGCTAAGGGAGAGAGAGCGAAAGTCATTACCAGATATGTGCAAAAGATGGGCACTGGCTGATGACCTGGCCCCACACAGTCCGTGGCCGCATTACCCGACTCACTCGCCTGGCGCCTGGCGATTAGTACTGGCTGTATCCTGCTAGCCGAGCCGCGAGAAGGACAACTGGAGCTGACGGCTTGGGGGGACATCTCAAATGGCAAAGGAACGTAGATGCGTACTCAGTGTGTGTCTGTAGAAATTTCAATGTTTTCCTTTTCTTTCTGGTAGACTTTCCCCCGTCAACTTCCTGATAGTGGCAGCATCCTGTAAACTGTGGCTTTTCTTCTCCCTACACCGTTATATCGCTATTTGCACATTACCCCGTCCGCTCTTTGTCTCTGATTCACGTAGGCAGCCCTACTTTGTACCTTTTTGCCCCTTCTCTTTTTCTTCGTGCCTAGATTTTATTTTATTTCAGCCAGCCATTGGCTCCAGGGTGTATACATTACATACCTACGTACACTAACCACGTACCTCCTGCATACGGTACCATACCGCTATCGCCAGAGCCTGCCCAGAATAGATGTGGTCTGTCTCGCTTCCTCTGTAGTAGGTATGTACTTGGACTAGCCGCCCTGCGTACTGTGGATGGGGGATGGGCTCTAGGTGACAAGACGGACGTCCCACCCGCGCCTGCACGGTGATGGTCATCGGGCCAGGTCGACGACAGCTGATTGCTTCTTCTCACCCAGATAGCCAGAAACACTCTCTCCACTCCTTGTCCTCACTCCCCCTTGAGCATCAATATCGTTGCGGGCCGGCGCTGCTGCTTAACAGCGCCATCTTCTTCAAAATTCCTCCCTCAACTCCCAACCGTCTTCCCTCCAACATCCCCCTTCGCACCCTAGCCTCGCGTTCGGATCACGGCCAGTCGACGTCATTGCTTGACGACCACCGCCATCGATCCTCCCACGAGCGTCACTCCGACGACTCTGCCGACTTCGACTCGTGGACCGATACTGGTGACCTCGCAGAGCAGTTGGCAGATGAGGAAGATCCCCTACGCAAGAGTCTCGCCGACACCTCCCTGCACGACGACCTCGTCTCGGGCGTCCTGAAGCGCCATCCCAAACACCACAAACGCGTCCAGTTCAAGCGTTCCGTCGACGAGCACAGCTACCGCCACTCCAGGTCCAGCTCCGGCCTTGTCGACAAGGAGGCTATCCAGATTCCCGACGTCCCCCCACGGCGCATATCCCGGGGAGAGCGTGCATAGCTGCCATCATGCCGGGCACGGGGGTAAACGGCTTTACGGGCAAGGCCCTCGTGTATGTCCCATTTCCGGGTAGAGCCCCGTCCCCTCATAGATCGCGTTACTGACCAGACCCTTGTAGCTATTTTACCAGCATTTTTGTTTCACTAGGCGTGTTTCTTTTCGGATATGATCAAGGCGTTATGTCGGGCATTATCACGTAAGTTTTCAGGTCCTATCTCGGTCGACGAAGCTCCAAGGCTAACGCATATAACCAATCAGCGGCCCATACTTCAGAGATTATTTTAATAATCCCTCTAGAGCTGAGATAGGGACCATGGTTGCTATTCTAGAGATCGGAGCTTTCATTTCTTCTTTAATTGTTGGAAGAGTGGGGGATATTATCGGTCGCCGTAAGACCATCCTCTATGGCTCTATAATCTTCTTCGTTGGCGGAGCTTTGCAAAGCTTTGCAACCAACATGCCGATGATGATGCTTGGCAGAATCGTTGCTGGACTGGGTGTTGGCTCACTGTCGACTATCGTGCCTGTTTACCAGTCCGAGATTTCACCACCTCACAACCGAGGCAAACTTGCTTGTATCGAGTTCTCGGGGAACATTATTGGCTACACGACGTCTATCTGGGTGGACTACTTTTGCGGCTACATACAAAGCAATTTATCCTGGCGCATCCCCCTACTTATGCAATGTATTATGGGCGCTCTTTTGGGATTGGGAAGCTTAATCATTGTCGAGTCGCCGAGGTAAGCAACTTATTTCTGCCCTTTCTGATCTTCCCCTATCATTAACTAGGCGCTAGGTGGCTGCTCGATAACGATCACGATGAAGAGGGAATTGTTGTTATAGCAAATTTGTACGGCGCAGGTGATATTCATAACCCCAAAGCAAGGGATGAATACCGTGAGATTAAGATGAACGTTCTACTCCAGCGCATGGAAGGCGAGCGGAGTTACTCGGAGATGTTCCGTCGGTACAAGACACGAGTCTTCATTGCCATGTCCGCGCAGGCACTCGCTCAACTTAACGGCATTAACGTCATCTCTTATTACGCTCCTTACGTCTTTGAGTCGGCTGGCTGGGTCGGCCATGACGCGATCAAAATGACCGGCATCAACGGCATCACTTATCTTCTCTCTACGATCCCGCCCTGGTACATAGTGGATCGATGGGGCCGTCGAGTCATCCTCTTGACCGGTGCAGTTGCTATGGCTATATCGCTCTCGTTGGTCTCTTACTTCATTTACTTGGATATAGAGTTAACGCCTAACCTGGTTGTGGCTTTCGTCATGGTATACAACGCTGCTTTTGGATATTCCTGGGGTCCAATCCCGTGGCTGTACCCACCAGAGATTCTTCCTCTCAGCATCCGATCGAAAGGAGCGAGTCTGTCGACTGCGTCCAATTGGGCATTCAATTGGCTTGTGGGAGAGATGACGCCTATCCTGCAAGAGTGGATCAAGTGGCGGCTGTATTTGCTTCATGCTTTCTTCTGCGTCGTCAGTTTCGTTGTTGGTAAGTCCTCTATACTGGTCCGTAACTATGGTATTCCCGCTAACATGCGTTAGTGTACTTCGTATATCCCGAGACATGCGGTGTAAGACTAGAAGATATGGACTCGTTGTTTGGAGATGCCAGCACGGCTATCGGCACCCCTGGCGTTCGATCGGAAACCGGCTCCCTCGTCCGGGCTGGATCTCCCGTGCCGTCACTTGATCTTCGAGGACGCCCACTTGCGTCAGATGGAGCTATTCCTCCACTGGATATTGACCCGCCAGCCGTTCCCATTGTAGATGGCAAGCCTGCTCCTCGGTTGCGATCTGAAAGTCGTAGCTCGCGAGGTCGCGTGGGCGAGTGGCTCAGCAGGATGGTCGGCCAAACCCGCGGCTCAAGTAGTAGCCCTGCGGCTGGCGCGAGATATGCGCCACTGGACCAGCGAGACGACTGAAATTACGTATACATATTTGATTCGAAGGAAGAAACGAAGATAGAATTTCCCTTTCTTCCCTATATAGACGGTTACGGCGTCTCAGGGCCATTGAGGTTCCCACTTGGGGTTTGATCTCGTGCTTCGCACGAATTAGGGGAATTAAGAGCTAGAGTGAGCATGTGGACTCCAGAAGGCAACTTAATTACCATTTCTTATTACGCATCTGGCGGGCTCAGTCCTGAATGGTAATAAAGGATGTGAAGATATCGTTCTGAAGCGGGTTCATTGGGGAAGTCACATTTGTTTTCATAGAACTGCATGTTCATACCGGGAAAATGGGAGAGCCGGCATTGGTCTGCTATTTAAGAACATACCCCGGTGGGCGGGCTTAGGTAGTATGCCCAGTAGAGGTCCTGTTATAGCCAAGGGCGTGCATACATGCGATGATTGAGAGTGATTTATGTTTACAGTAGCTTGGAATTTTCCATTTATACCTCAGCATGAACTCAGAAGATATCTTTGAGCCTGACCTGCCGTACTTTGACTACAACTAGATTTATGTGGCTGCTGGGAAAAAAGAAATTTGCATGTGATACTTTCGTGACACATTGTGTTATACAAGGCCAAGTGGCCTTTACCGACCCTCCTTATGCATCAGAATATGCATGTCGAAACGACTTTTAGATGCATGTATTCAGCTAGATATCCCTTATTGTCTTATCGATACTTTCATTAAGTGATCCCATGTGCCTGGTAAACCAATGGCCCGCTTCGATGCGACGTGTACTTTTGTACCTCGACCAATATTCTAAATTAAGTTGTACCAATCAAGGTACCGTACCGTAGCTGCCGTCCACCGAAGCTGGATCTAGCCTGGGAGACAGATAATCTCCAGCAGTATTCGGCTACTCCTGCTCCTATTTCATCATTCGACATCTGTCGACAACCTCAACCTTAGATCACTTCTATTGTTGTTTTCTTTCTCGTGGGGAGGTATTATGACCGACTTGCGATTTGTCTGATATCCTTCTTCTTCTTCTATTCTCTTCGCATCACACTCGTTAGTTAGCACCCTTTTTCCGACACCTTTCTCGTGGCCCTTACTATAATATTATTCCCTATAGTTCGCCCATCACTTTCCATATCCAATCGCCCACTCTGCGACTCCCCTCTTACAACTAACAAGGAAACCGGATGGCGGGAGAGGCCACCGCAGTCGCCTCTGGCGCTGGCCCTAGCGGCGATGTCGCCCGTCGACGAAATGTACCCGGCTCAGCCGCTCCTGGAGCCGCGACAGCCCAGCTACAACCTGACGAGAAGAAGATACACGGATCGAGGAAGGTTGGTCAAAGGTTGTGCACACCCATGCGAGCTACGCGCTGACTGTTGCTTGCTATATCAGAGCCCTTCCGTCCTCCAGGTGCTCGACGATTGGGAGTTTTTGATTGCCCCTTTGATCTTTACCGCTTTTGCCGTCTTCACGCGCCTGTGGAAGATTGGCCTCAGTCCTATTGTCACTTGGGATGTAAGTCCTAACCATGTTCCCGCTTCTTTTATAGCTTTATGTTAATAGTAATTGCTAACGGCATCGCATAGGAAGCTCAGTATGCTCTACTACGAACGTTCTCGAATAATGTCTTTGCAATGCTAATAAGCTGGTTCTAGCTTTGGGAAATTCGGTTCGCACTACATCAAACGCGAATTGTTCTTCGACGTGTTAGTTCAATGCCGCAATCGGGTTTGGTCTCAACAGCTGCTAATGTCGTGCTAGCCATCCTCCCCTCGGCAAGATTCTTGTTGGCCTCTCCGGTGTATTGGCAGGGTATAATGGCTCTTTCGAGTTTAAATCCGGCGAGACATACCCCGAGGAACTCGACTATACTTTCATGCGAGCTTTCAACGCCTTCTGGGGTATACTATGCGTGCCATTAGCCTACTTTACGGCCCGGGAACTGAACTTTAAGCGTCCCGCCGTCTGGCTGGTCACACTGATGGTCCTCTGTGAAAACTCATACACGACCATTAGCCGTTTCATTCTCCTCGACTCTATGTTACTTTTCGGCACTGTTGCTACAGTCTTCTGCTGGTCCAAATTCCACCGTCAACAGAAAGAAAGCTTTGAGCCTGAGTGGTTCTTCTGGCTGTTCATGACCGGGCTTAGCTTAGGCTTCGTCTGCAGCATTAAGCTAGTCGGACTTTTTGTGACCGCTATGGTTGGGCTCTACACCATTGAAGACCTATGGAACAAATTTGGAAACACCAAGATATCCTATCCCGTCCTTGCCGCCCATGTAGGCGCACGTGTTGTTGGTCTCATCGTCGTTCCCTTCTTGGTTTACTTGTTCTCTTTTGCTCTTCACTTCGCCATCTTAACGAGGAGTGGACCTGGCGATGCCCAGATGAGCTCCCTGTTCCAAGCAAACCTGCAGGGTAGCGAAATTGGCCGCAACTCGCCTCTAGAAGTAGCTTGGGGCTCCAAGGTAACGTTAAAGAATATGGGATATGGTGGAGGTCTCCTTCACAGCCACATTCAAAGTCAGTTGTTCCCGTTGTCGAGTTGAGATGGCATACTAACCCTTATCTAGCTTATCCTGAAGGCTCCACTCAGCAACAAGTTACATGTTACCATCATAAAGATGCAAACAACGAATGGTGGTTCTACCCGAACCGTTCAGTATCGGATTGGACTCCGGAAGCCGAACCTCATCTCATCGAAAACGGTGAAGTGGTCCGCCTGATCCATGCACAGACCGGACGCAATCTCCATACTCACGATATCTCTGCACCCGTCACTAAGAGCCAGAAAGAGGTTTCCTGCTATGGAAACTTAACGATTGGCGATGATAAGGATCATTGGAAGGTCGAAATTATCAAGGATGTGTCGTCACGTGACAAGACTAAGCTGCGGACTTTGACTACGGCCTTCCGATTAAGGAACGCTGTAATGGGATGCTATCTGCGAGCTGCAAATGTCAATCTGCCTCAATGGGGTTTCAAGCAGATTGAAGTGACGTGTGACAAGAAGAACAATCCAAAGGATACGTTTACTCACTGGAACGTGGAGGCCCATACGAATGACAAGCGTAAGTTGTTGGAATCTATCAAGGAGGTACCATACTGACCAAGTTTTGTAGTCCCCCCTGGAGACCCTGGCAAGTACAAGTCGCCGTTCTTCCATGATTTTATTCACCTGAACGTAGCCATGATGACATCCAACAATGCGCTGGTACCAGACCCTGACAAACAAGACGATCTTGCCTCCCAATGGTGGCAGTGGCCGATTCTTAACGTTGGTCTACGCATGTGTGGCTGGGACGACAAGATCGTCAAATATTTCCTACTCGGAAACCCTTTTGTTTACTGGGTCTCAACAGCTTCTCTCGGCCTCGTTGGCCTCGTTACCGTTTGGTATATCCTCAGATGGCAGCGTGGCTTCAAAGACCTCACCCAGGACGAGGTTGATCAGATCCACTACTCTGGCATCTACCCTGTCATAGGCTGGTTCCTTCACTACCTCCCATTTGTCGTCATGGCGCGTGTGACCTACGTGCACCACTACTATCCTGCTCTCTATTTCGCCATCCTGTCGTTAGGTTTCCTCATCGACTTCACGCTGAGAAAACAACAGAAGGCGATCCAGTGGACCATCTACAGCATCCTATATGCTCTCATCATTGGTCTTTACATTTACTTTATCCCAATCTGCTGGGGTATGACGGGCAGCAACCAGCAGTACAAGTACATGAAGTGGTTCGATAGCTGGAGAATCTCTGACTAGAGTGTACCCTGGTATGACATTCCCACTTGTTACGGCTTTTGGTTGATCTAGTCGATCTGATGCTTCTGGTGCGGAAATCTGGCTGTATCCATCTGTAATATACTGTGGGAAATTTCGAGCAGTCGTCCGATGGTACGCTCTGCTTGAGATTCGTCCGGCTGAAGTCAACGAACGAAGAGATGCCTTTGTTTGTCTCTCCCTAAATTTTAATGTATCTCCCTTCACCGATGTAATAATGACACTAGGTAAAAACTGGGGCTAAATTTCCTACACATCGCGTCCTTGCATGGAAATGGGACCAGAAAGGGGATGGGAAGGTTATGGAGGAGTTTACGGAAGAAAGGTTACTTATCGAAAACGGGGTTTATCATTATTTAGAAATCATCCTAACTAACGGAGGCGACCCTCTCTCTCCTTTCCCACTCTAACTGATACACTACATGCTAACAAGTAGCGAGAATAACAATAAAGTTATGTCGAGCGATAAGGATCAGTTGATGTTCACAATCGATCCTCAATTTTCTCTTAAGTACCTTAATTTTACAATATCTGTGCTTCGCAGGGAGCAAGCTACCAATCAAAAGTATGTATGACTGACCGTAGCCGCTCCAACTATCACCTAGATAAATAATCCTTGGCTTTTCGCGAAAAGGGCAGAACTTCCGCTTGGTTTCTAGCCTAGTCCAGCCAGGTACGCACGTCCAAGGCCGCGTATAGACTTGACTTGTCCATCAGTCAGCCAGTCACCGTCAAGTTTCCCCATTAAATACTTTGTTTTATTCTTTATTCTTTGGCTATTTGATTCTGCTAGAAGCTAGATGTGTTCGCTAGTTAGACATTATTACTTCGGGGGGTATGGGTATCATGGCCAAATGTTGTATCGTATGCCGTATGCCGTATGCCGTATGCCGTCTTTCTCTGCGTAGTTGTTGTTGCTGCTGCTGTCAACCGCGATATAAGGGTAGGATTTTGGTATTGCCCACGTTTCATCGTCGTCATCATCGCTCTTTCTCGTCTTCCCACATTAAATTAGATCGATGTGTCTTATGTTGTTTGGTTTGTGGCCCCCCTCCCTAGCCTCCTCTTCTAACAACATCCCCCTGTCATTGAGGATCCCTTCTTATCGTTAGCGGCAAGATTGACACCCCGCATGGCCGCGGTGCCGGGCCCGGGCCCTTTGACGCCGGACCGACGATCGTTGAGGTCGTACTTTCCGGCGTTGATGTTCTCGAATATGCGCTCAGCGACACGCATGAAGGCGGCCTCGACATTCTCACCGCTCTTGGCGCTCGTTTCGACGTATTGCAGCACGCCATTCTTCTGCGCCCACTCCTGAGCCTCGGCGAACGTCACCTCGCGCTTGTTGCTGCTGTCGCCGTCTTCACCAGGTTTTTCAGACTGCACGCAGTCCAGTTTGTTACCCACTAGGATCACGACAATGTCGGGCTCGGCGATAGTGCGGAGATCATTTAGCCAGTCGGTCGCGTGGACAAATGTCGCTCGTCGTGTTATGTCAAACACAAGAAGCGCGCCAGATGCGCCCCGGAAGTAGCTCCGTGTAACAGATTTGCTGAAGGTCATGCAAGTCAGCTGATACTGCCAAAGATACAGAAAGGATGCTCGGGGCCCAGGATTGCCTTTTTGGCAGTAGGCTACCGGACAGTCGGACATCAAAAACACCAAAGGACTTTTCGAGGTCACTTACTATATTTCTTGTCCCGCGGTGTCCCAGAGACTCAGCTTCATATGCTTTTGCTCCTCATCCGCGGCGGAATTACTACTTCCCTCTGGGATATTCGATATCGATGATGATGAGGATGGATCTGCGGATGTGGAGGAGAATGTGAGGGGATCCCGTGTCTTCTTCGAATGCGGTGGACCCACGGGCACGATCCGTGAACCGAACTCAACGCCGATTGTGACATCGTGCTGGGGGCTGAACCGTCCCTCGCACAACCGTATTGTCAGGGACGACTTGCCGCAGCCCGAGTCCCCGATACATACAAGCTTGGCTATATAGTTCCACGGCGGAGAAGACATGGTGGAAGGAGGACAGTGTGAACTAGGACGGATGTCGAGCGTCGATCGACCTTCGGATGGGCTTAGAAGGGGCGAGGGAAAAACGAAGGGGCGGCTAGGGTCGATCGTATAGCAGCGCGCCGATGTCGCCCGTATTCAAATTTCGAATTTGAATGTGTATCTTCTATCCTTAGGTGTAGGTGTAGAGATCACAAGATTGACTGGGTGGGTAGATGGCTGTCCTGAGGCGGCTGATATGGTAGGAGGAGGAGGAGCCCTGGCCAGGAAAAGGTAAGGTGCCTCTATCACCTACGTAGATAGCACGATAGCACGATAAATACAGAGTTCTGGTTCAAGCTTGGGTAGTCCACGAAGGCTAACTATTCCCAGTCCAGCACGTAGTGGAAATAGCAGACAAAGAGGAAGCAGCACACAAAGTACCAAAGATATGTACCAAAAGGCCAGAGAAGCTAGGTTGACAGAAAGATCTCAGCAATAAATAACATGTGGTTAGAGGGAGAGAGTAGTCGTCAGCTGGGGGCTGCAACACAATTCCAGGGTTGATAATGATGATAATGATAATGATGAAAGAGGGTAGGTTTAGTTTACCCATGTAGCTGCGCAGGTACCTCTGAGATAGGTTTTACTATCCCGAATTGGAAAGGGAAGTTAACCTGAGCCACGCTGCTATCCTGAGCCAGACCCGCTCTTTCATAGCCCGATATGAACAAAAAACTTGCATAATCTCTAATACATATTTCACCTCAATTGCACAAAAGCAAAGACCGTTTTATCGTAAAACGGATCTTTGTATGCGTTACGGGGTCTATTTAAGTGATCCATTTAAGCGACTTCCTAGGAAGTCGCTCGAACACGACCAATCCACTCAAATCAGCAACGCCGCCCGTATCGCATACACCGACTGCGCTGCTAGAATAAAAGGTCTTATCACGCTTCCATCGTCTGTCATGTCGTTTTTAACCCCTTTTATTTTCTAACTTGTCTATTAAGCGAGGATTAATAAAGACGGTAGTTAAATTTATTACGTCGATTACATTTAGAAAAGCGTTTAGTAAAAAAGCTTATTAAAAGTCCTTTTTTTTATATTAAAAGTATTATAATAATACTTTTATATATATAGTACTAGATTTTTTAACCTTTTTAAAACTTTTTAAAAAGTTTTTATAATATTTTTTATTATTTAATTAATATTATAAAAAGCCTTATTATTTATAAACTTTAAACCCTTTTATAATAATTTAAACTTTAAAATAATTAATAAAAATATAATTATAATTATTATTTAATATATTTTTTATTTTAATTAATTATTTAATTAAATGAGTTACTTTTTTAATAATAACTATATATAAATAAAAAAGATAATAGATTAAAAACTATATATATCTTTATAAGTAGTTATATAATTTAAGATTATATAACTTATAATATATACCTTTAGAGGGGTATATATTTAACACGTAGTAGGTGATATAGCTACCTTATTATATTTTATTAACTTTATTTAAACTTTAAATAATTTAACTAATATAATATA
>NPFG01000758.1:0-13570 GCA_002288965.1 Xylaria sp. MSU_SB201401
AAAGTTGAAGGTTAAAGTTGTTAGTAAGGTGGAAGGTGGTGATAATTATTAGGAGGATTATTAAGGCTGCAATAATAGTTGTAATTGTGGCTAACAGTATGGCTAACATTGTGGCTAATATTGTGGCTAATATTGTGGCGCTAATAGCAATCGCAATAGCAATCGGCGACTAGATTGTAGCCCATGTTTTTTTAAAATCCCCTGCTGAGAGATACAAGGGTAGTACCTCTAAAACGGCTAGATTAGGTATGCCAAGGGGGCTTGTAGGGGTACTGGTACGTACCTCCCCAGAATCTTCCTTTTTAGGTTTAGGGTAATGTGTGAGGATTGAAACGTAATGTCTCAAAATGTGAGGCGGTCTACCTAGGGCAGCAGAATTTGGGACGCTGCTATCTACTGTTACCACTGTGATAGGTACCTACATGGTCGCAAGGAAGTAGCAAGAGGGCTGTGATGGTACCAGTATCACGCATTCGCTTGGCGGCGAGGCATGTTGGTCTGACCTTTTAGGGGAGGCAGGACCGATTGGGTGATTTGGGGGGGGTGGTGACTGGACAGAGCTCGTGCTGCTGCTGCACTGCACTGCAAAGACGATGGCTGGGCGCTGGTTGGGAACACGACTGGCTGGGGGGTGCCGGCGAGCACCGACGACAGAGGCTGCTGATTGGTCAAGGGCGGTGTGATGCATATGGGAGCAGGGAACGGGCAGGGTTTGCCCGTGTGTACTGGGTAGGGCACTTCTAGTGCTCATAGTTGGCGCCCACATATGCAGATGCAGCGCGCTATAAAGAGACGCTAGACCTCCCTTATATGTGGGGCTATACCTACCTCTGCCTTAGGTAGGTAATGTACAAGCGCTATCCGGCGCTATCTATGCACAGGCGACACCGACAGAAGGAATGCTCCTTCACCACAAAATCTGCATCACGATTCCTGGAGAGGGCATCCATGATCTCTCTCATACCTGCTTACAAGTAGGTAGGCACTTGGACAGCAGGAATCAGGGTTGCGATTACCACTCTATAACGTGGGTAAGCTCTAAATATACTAAATTACTATCCCATTACGCAACGAGAGCGGTATTGTGAGTATCTCGCACATTGGCTTTCAATATTCACAGTAAAGATCTAAGTACCTAGGTACCTGTAAGGTCCACACACACCCCCCTTAGCTAACGTTAGACTAAACCTACCACCTACCTGGGTACCTAAGTACTCATGCGAGCGGTCCTAGTTGTAGGACATATAAGTATCTCAAAAAGGTACTTACTAGTACATCCCCCGCGCCATACACGATGCTTATCCTTATTTATTTCCTCAATCAACATGAATTGGCAGAATGGAATCAACAGTACAGGCATGTCTAGATACCAGGCCCTCTGTTAGTTAAATAACGTACCGTAGACACAATGCCTACTCCTCCACGCAGCTCTTGCTCTACTGTAGCTGCACCTTGTCCCTTCGATGCTCCTCTATGCATCAGCACACACTAGCAGTCATGTACATAGGTACCTAAGGTAGGTATGTACCTAACCTGCCTACCTACTTACTCCGTCCATAATTACGAATTGAGCGAACCTCGGATTCTTACAATACAACTTCACACTTTCCAACAAGTATTGTGTCGTAAGCATGTCGCAGGACAGTAGCAATGATATGCAGTTCCGTGACCACTTACGTCATGCCCGGATACAAGCCGGTACCTACTACATACTCAGTACCTAAGGTAGTATTCAAGTATTGGATATATCCAAGTGAAAATCTTGTATTGGGGGATATCCATTTTCATCTCAGTGAGCCATATTCAGGATACAAGCTCTGTAAAAGGTTTACTGATCTTGACTGATGTCTTCTAATTGGCCATGGCTACCTATTTAGGACTATTGCAAGATTTTCTCTATTTACATAATACCCGTATGGCATACGAGCGCAGGAGCGCAAAGAGGTCAGGAAACCGGTCTGGATTCGATGGGTGTCTCTTAGTGTAAGTATCTAACGTGATATGTACCTGGGTAAGAATTCATTAGGCATCATCTTCGCACGTTATGACAGTATACTATTAATACATCTTCCATCTTGCTGGGCCATCAATAGGGACTAGCAGGTTAAACGCTCACTCGGCCCTGGAGATCTTCAGTATGGTAATGCAATGCGAGAGTCGGTGCCTGCAGCTGGCTACTAGCACATACATACAACTACATTGTACGCGCCAACTTACACGACAGCAAAGCGCCACTGCCACGCCGCCGGGTCAGGCGCGCTATGACAACAATTTCCCCCGTGTGGCGTTGGAACGGAACGAAGCTCAAATGAGGGTCAGGCGCCGTGATGCGGCTGCTTTCTAACCCTCGTCTTAGAGTCCCCAGAGCAATCGTTCTCGATCCTTGCAATCTACCGTTACAGCACTAAGACCCGTCTTGATCTTGATGATTAATATGAACATTATTCGTTGGGCGCTTCACTGGTGACCAGACTCCGCGTTGATGACAGTTTGTATCATGGCACCGGCCACAGGCCTCTACATTATGACCAAATCCACCGTTCACCATTTGCCGTACACAAATCATGTCAGCGACGGTAAGATAAATCACTCACTACACCTATGCTTCGCCTCAAGAGATTGTAGTGTACTACTCGACCATCAATTACCCCATACTTTCGCGGCTAATTGTTAGGCTTGTGGTCGCAATATTGCGTACTTGGTAGTACTTACTCAGTACGGAGTACCTAGTATAAGGTATTAGCAACCGCATCCAGATACTGCTCTAGCCATGTGATGTCGCCAAGCTGAGTACCGTGTAAGTGCAGCCGACAGGGAAATTCCTCTATAAGTAAGATAGAATTGGCTGGAGATAATAGGCGCAAACCCGACACGACTCATAGACGCCAAACAACGCGACTTTAACCTTATCTACAAAACCGCGATACGCGTTTGAGTCCGACTAGCATAATTAACCCCAATGTTACTCTTTTTGATACCCTGTGTGGGTGAACGGGTGCACTGTCCTGTCCAATGTTAACTCTCAGGCCTACTTATCAACATTGGTATTGTGGGTTTTCAACCTGAAGCGTTCGCAATGAAACTCTGCATCAAAAGTCGAATCATACTGGTACCAACACTCCGTCTCCCGGTTTCAATTGTTTAGTCCAGCAGTATTGTCTCGGATATCTGCCATAACCGCAACTACCGTACCATACCTTCCACAGTGCAGTCCTTTGACTTGCAGAGTTGCAGCGTATGATAAGCTAATCTATAAACGCTGCGTATCTGTGCGTACCTGACCGGGGTAAACGTGTCCGGCCTCCTGAACCAGCGTGTAACAGCCGCAAGATTGCTAATCAGATTGCTGCTGCCTTAGTAATCTAAAATGATGATTGTACTGATATGACCGAGATACGTTGTTATCCGGCATTCTCTTTCTAGGTAAGGTAAGAGGCCCTGATCAGCCTCGTCGAACTTCGCCTACACAACCCTGGTGGATTGGAGAGATTACAACACTCAACGGCTACAATCAACACAAGTAAAGCTCACGAAAGGAGGTACAGCAGGAGCGGCTGCCCTACAAACTCATTATTTTGCTTAAACAACGCATTTGAAGTACAAGTTACGGTGTGAATTGCCTCACCGTACCACGAAAAGTCGCAATGCTTCTCCAACCCCTGATGCGCGAGATTCCGAGATCTTTGACCGCCGTAGGTACAACTTGTTATTAGTGGCCCTGCCAGCACAAGCCCAATATCATTTATTTATTAACGCATACTAGAAACCGAATACTCGACAGATTTGATGTTTAATTGATTCCAATCTCCACGGCAATCAAAGCGCATGCAGCAGACGCTAGGGTTACCTAGACCTAGATGTGGCCAAGCCATACTCGGGTTATAGTATGTCTAGTCGAGCGAAGACAGTAAAATCTAGATCAATCTTCTAAGTTATTATCGAGGTCCAAGTTTACGCAGCTCTGCAACGCTCATGCCATTGCTTTTATTGGTATCCTGAGAACCCTCATTTCTCTTATGGCGTCACGAACACAGACAAACGACCGGGTGGAAACCATGCCTTGTATTTAAATTCATGGCAGAGTATGAAAGTACCGTCTTCTCTACAAGAGCGACTCAACGTTATATGCAAGATCGTGACAACGCCTCTGCGGTTGAGGTAGCTGCACGAAGAAGACGCGATACTGATTACAGCACGTGGACGCTTCGACTTTAGTAGTAAAAGGAGTTGTTGAAGACATTGTTACACTTGGTAATTAACTTTTACCTGCAATTGATAAGGAATTCGACAGCGAAGGCGATGCACAGGCAAATTTGCACCAGTGCGATTACTACAGCAACAATAGGCGAGGTCGCCGAAGAACGCTCGGTGTCCAGTAGGCCAATGCCTTACATGTATCGAGGCATGTTCTACTCAGTACCCCCTTACGAACAAGGGAAGAAACTATGTTGCAGCATATTCATGACCTCAATTTGCTTGTTCATATGGTCTTCTACCGGCCATTGTGTCGACTCTCCGCGGATATCTTACTACTCTTGTCGCCCAACTTTGGGAATCAGTGTTTTATTTCCCTGTACTACGATTTTTCTCTTCCCCTTGGTGCTCTAACTTCACTTGCTCCTTGACATATAAAAAACGGTTCGATCTCAAACGTTCCTCTGCGTTATCTCATCCACTTTCTTGCTGCCGTATTTGCTCTCTGGAGTGTCTTGGCTGCAGCAATGGTACCCCCACGTATTGAAGTTCACGCTTCGAGCGGCATACAAGCATTTAGATGCCACAATACACCAGGAGCCGGGGTCGGAAGGCCAGACAATAACTAATCAATGAAAGACCTGGAGCACGTTGCTTGGGTCTAGTAGACAGTTTCGATACAGAATCAGCTCTGTAGGGGATGCACAGCCCCTGAAATATCGAGCTCGAACCTGTGTGTTGAGGCAGATCAGAACGCCAACTCTTCGTGAACCACCCTGTGAAGAAGTAAATCCAAGACTCAGCAGCGCCGAAAACGCTTTCACGGGATACACACCCATAAACCGTGATAATCCCATCCATGGGAACCAGGGAGCAAATATTATGGATATCAGGCGCCTAAGTCAAGGAACTTGCATACTGGGGGTATTAACGTGTGTCAAAACCCCCTAACACCAGTAGTCACGATGATACACGAGCGGGTACATGGAGAACTCTCAGTTCGTCATATTCGGCCTGGTTATCCTAGTGAATGAGTTGCCATGACCAGATACCCTAGATATAACCCACTACAAGGTGCAACTGCCTCACTCATCCAGACTACCAACCCACCTTTATAAACCCAAGTAAGAAAGCTCACACTATACTCAGCGAAGTAGCTACAACTGTGGTTTATCATACACTCCGTGGTGTAATGGTAAGTAACACCACCTTCGCTTTACATGGGATTATCCTTTTGCCTTTTTGTTCCCTTATTCTAATTGTGTTTACACCCACAACCCCCCGGTTCGATTTATCTCGTTAGTATTTTACCATAAATATATTTAGCCTTTTTTTTTCTTCAGAGTTCTAGGTAGAGTTGTATCCACGACCTAGAGTGATCAGTTCGAGGGCCTGAAATACGGTCACCGAACAGCAGGGCCTATTTTGTCACATGTCACTTGAACTCTAAAACTCGACGTTAAGGCAGGTATGTTCGTAGTTAGCCACATTTGACTGGGCTTTCGAAGATGACATAGCAGGTTATCAACATCCTGCGCAAAATTCGCTGAAATATCCTGTGTATCTAGTGAGTGATGAAAGATGAAAAGCATTTTTGATCGTAGTATCCTCTTGAGGGCTGCGAAGGCTCCGTGACCTGCCAAGACTCTAGCGTAAGCCTAAGAGCTAATTAGAGCAGCCAAAGTAATTGGTACTTCTATTTACTAATAATTTTGCCTATGCCACTTGTAACTGCAATTGTCATTGTTATAAAGTGCTACATCGCACTCTATACAGCCGTAGACCGTTTGCGATCGTTTTCTAATATTGGCGTTGCCATTTATCTCACCCAAAATAGTACGCTTTTGGCTGTTAATTGAATAGCCTTTGCAAGCCTTGCAACTAGCTTTTTTATGACGATTAACCAATATATGGCTTGAAGGCTCGTTTTTGAAGCTATTCGCACTTGAAAAGCCCCTTTTGCCAGCCCTTGATTGGTAGCTATAACGCGCAAATAAGCCTTAGATAATAGCCTCTCGCCAGTTGCCTTGCTTAGTATATTTATCCTAGGCTAGGTCTGAAGACCACTACTGTAATAAGAAGCTATTCATAAGGGCTATTTCGAGGATAAATCGAAGGAATACGCACTTCTTGTGGCCTCTCCGGATTTGGTGATTCCAGCTGTTATATGAATGCAGTTAGTTAGCTATATTGATTCCGTTTTTATAGAGGTTATAATCGGCCATAATAGCCGGGACTCCAACTAATAGAGACCTGGCATTTTCGAAATAAGCCCTTCTAGACTTCGTTTTTGGCTGTTTTCGAGGCCTCTCGATTATGCCTTCGTTGCTAGAATAGACTGTTGACATAGCTAAACAAAGCGTATTGCCTTTATAGCTAAACTGCTGTATTTTACCGTCTTCTGTAGCCTCGCGGTCAATGCTATTCTAAGGCAATAGGTCCTTGTTGGCGTCCTTTTTTTTGGCTTTAACAAAGCCTTTGAAGACCCCAGATCTCTTACGGCAAGTGGCTGTACAGCCAATATCTATATGGTCTTGCAAATAAGTTAGCAACCTAACGGAAGCGAAGAGATTATCTATATAGACGTGGTATGGCTGTTGCGGAAGCCTTTGCAATAATTTAACAATAACCTGTTGCGTTGGATTTAAAGCCCTTAGCCGCTTTATATCTTCTGGGCTATTCCTCGCTAGCCTGGCTGGCAAGGCTGGCAGACCAACCGGCCCACGATGATTTATATGCTATAGTTAGTCAATAATATAGCCTCGTGTGCCAATAGCCTAGACCTTGAAGCCGAGAGGGTCTGGCTTGCCTTGTACGAAGGTTGTGATAACAGACCGGCCTATATAGGCTACTATAGCCTTATCGATAGTCAAACGCAAAGGCAGCTGAATAAGCTGTTTAGAGGTGGTTTTTATAACTTCTGAGACCTCTGCTACTTTTGCAAAGGCCCTGGGAAGGTTAGGATCTTTATCTTTGGGATCCCAGAAGGTAAAATGCCGGTACAACTTTTGAAAGCGATCTTTACTTATAAATAGCTGGATAGTATGCTTTGTATGAAGGTTACCATCTTTGGTCCAATAGGCATTTATGTTGTTTTCTTGATGCAAGCTTATATATATAAGGCAGGCTAGGAAGCAATAGATCTCTGCAACGCTTGAGTTGCTAGTATATTCAGCCTATTTAGTAATAAGCCAAGGTGGCAAGAAGGCTTGAAATAAGCCTATAGCAGTTGTTGGAAGGCTATTAACGTGTAGTTTGCGGTCCGGAAGGTCAAGAGGTCTGAAGGTTTCGGGGTCAGCCGGGTGGGTTGAGGGTGGAACATCTGGCTGGAATGTGCCAGCATCCACCTCTGTTTTCGCTGGCTTATTCGGCATTGTTCTTTAACAAAATAACGTAATCAAAAATTAGCTCGATAAAGCTCTGACTTAGGGCTTTTTAAAGATGTAACTAGTTTTTTTGAAGCTATATTGTTGGTAGAGAAATGAGCGAGTTACAGTAGTGGGTGATGTATGTGTTATGGTGTAGTGATGATGTCACCCCCTAAAAACAGGGGTGTTGTGGGTCAAGTGGGAAAAAAACCGGGTTTTGAAGGTAAAGGAGCCTTCGCAGCCCTTAAGAGGATACTAAGCCGCCAGCAATAAGCAAGACTGTTCCTTGCCTTTCTTGCATCTTAGCACCGAAAATATGTTGTCTAGGAGTCTACAAGGAAACAGAAGCAAGCGCCAACGAGACAGTTACCTTTAGTCAAGCCTCAGTTAATTGGACATGAGACATATATCTAATTCATATACAATCTAGTATATCAGACCTTCCCTAAGAGGAGCCGATTGTTGTACAAATATATATACACATAAAGTCATCACTGCTCTCAGAAACCTCTCCTCAAACCCCCTAGCATAAATCCCCTCATGCGCTGAACATCTAGCACACTCCCTCAGGGATGTCGAAGCTGACGGTCCTGTTAGTCTCGTCATACACGGCACCCTCGCCGAGACCACGCTTGGCGAAAGCAGTCCAGATCTCGCAGGCGTTGTCGCCGCCAGTAAGGGCCTCGTCGGCGTCGACGATAGCGTCACGGGCTGAGACGAAGGTGGGGTTGCAAGGTTGACTGTGTTGATATCGGATTAGCATCTACTCGAAGCAAATTCGAAGGTGAACAGGTAAGATGAGGGAAACTTACAGAGCCATGCCGTCCATGACAATCTTCTGCGTGAGGAAGTTGCCATCGGCGGGAATGCCGCTCTCGGAGAAGACGGGCTTAGGGCCGGTGTTGCGACCGTGCTTCTCAACGAGGTTCCAGAACACCTCCCATAGGACCGTGGCCCAGGTCTCGCCAATATCGTGCTCCTCGCTGAGACCGTTCAGTGTGGCGTAGGTGTTAGGGTTGGCGGTCATGTCGGAGGTGTAGGGGACAGTGCGCAGGCCATTAGGGTCATTGTACACCCACGCGCCGATGCCCACAGGAGTGTCACGGGTCCACTCATCCTTAAGGGCGTTAGCAATCGCATAAAAATCTGACTACCTTAACCGCCGGAGGCTTGATTTTCCATTTTGGGCAAAATCTCAGCTTTTAAGACATATTGCAAAAGTCTGTTACATAAGTTCTTGCGTTACTATTACTATTACAGGTGGGAGTCAATCGCAGGAGTTCTCGCATATAAAGAGATATATATACTAGATATATCTCGAGCTTAATCGTTTCTTCTATTTATATCTCTAAGATACTTCTGTGTCTTATTACCTAGACCTTGGTATTTGGCCCGGGAAATATAGAAATATATATATGGAGGCGACCATCTTAGTACAACTTCTGCCTACGACTTCTACCAGTTTTAAACCAATCCTATTATCTAGGCCCGTCTCTAGCTAGGAAAACCTAATTATACGGGCTACTAATAACAATATCTTTTACACATAAAGTTAACTATATTAGACTATATAAGAAACTAATAGCTATAAGTAAAAGGTTAAATATAGTTTTATAGTAATATAGCTAAACAACTTCTCTACTTGAGGATTAAGACCTGTAAAAATATTTCTAGTATACTAATAATACATATTATTACCTAGTTAGGTTATAATATATTATAATAGCCTAGGTGCAAATATAGTAACTTATTAAAAAATCTGTAATAAAGTTATAATAAATTATCTAATAGTTTAAAATGGTAGTAAAATATTAAAATAATACTAATAGTATATATTTTAAGGAATTGTCTAATAAAATTCTTATGTAGTATTAAAATAGATATTAAAGAAAAAAAGTATATTAATAGGTTTATATTTTATTAAGTTATAACCTTCTTATATAAGCAAATTATATTAAATACTTACAAATGCTTAAAGATTTATAAAAATATATAAGCTATTTAAATATAAGCTTAGATAAAGAACTTAGACTATACTAGAAAAAGGATATAGTATATTGTTTTTAATAAAGTCTTTATATATATTACTAGCTATATTATAGGTATTAAGCACTATTAGACTAAAAATATAACAAAAAGGGATATAAATAATATTAACTAACTAATTTTAACTAAAACAAGCTTTTAGACGTATTTTAGCTATATATTAAGCACCTTAACAAAAGTAAATAAGGTAGGCAAAGCATATTAGCAGTATAATTAGCAATATTAGACGTTTAAAAGTTAAATAAACATGGTAAAGAATATTACAAGGTATACTAAGTTAATAATAAGATAAGAAATTAGTTTAAAGTAGTATATTTTAAGACTTTAGTAATAAAGTAAAAGGCAAAATAGGAATAGTAACTAGTTTTAAGACTGCTAGTAGAGGTATATTTCTAAAGGCTTTACTATTATTGCAGAAATTAGAGCTTATAATACTATAAGAGTAAGATCTGCAAATAGAAGAATAAAGTCTAAGAGATTAAAAAGTAAGCTGGGAGAGATAGGCCAGCCAGGTCCTTGTGCCTACCTTATTATATAATTAGTAAGGGCAGTGTAAGGCAGCAGTAAAAGGCCTGCGCCTACAGCCTATTCTTGCACATCCTTTTTAAATTAAGCCACCTACTCCACCTTTACCACCACTACCACCATTACTAACCCTAGTCCCTACCGCTTATCTTAGTATATTAGATTACTTAATCTAACCTAGTTTTAACTTAAATTAACTTTAATTAGTCTAGAATCATTATTACAAGTCTTACCCAGTCTATTTTTAATATATTTTACTACCCTTCTTAGCTCCTTTTATCTTTACTAACCTAGTCAAGTTAAGCCCTCTAGTCTCAAATTATATATTAGCTCACTCTCCGCTTTTAATCTAATTCGCTAATTACCTTTAAGCTGCACTATTTACAGTGCGTTACTCTCGTACTTACATACAATATATAATTACCTTTATATAAAACTCTTCTGCAGCCAACTATAATCATATCTAAAAAAATAACACTCGGCTATAAAATACATTAATATATAGCTAGGTCTTTATATCCCTTATAAAAGCCCTAGCTACTATATTAATCACCTATAAAGACCTGGCCAAGTTTTAAGCCATTGTGTTAGCAGCTTTAACCTAATAAGTTTAATATATATAGTGCTAAATGTTCACTGTACTAACAGGCTATAAATATAAATAAATTAAATAAAAGATTATATTATTACTATTATCATATTTATAAAATTAAATATATATGCCTTTTAATAAGCTATTATAATCTATTTTAAGGATTAGAATTACTAATATATTAAATATTTTAAATAACTATTTATAATTAAAAAGGATTAAATATAGTATATATTTTATTTTTAATAAAAAGAATAAAAATAATATTAATATCTCTATTACTTAGGCTAGTTATTAATAAACTATATAAAAAAAATAAAGCTTAATAAAAAGTAGTAAAAAACAATTATTAACTTAATAAGCTATTTTACACACTATCTTAATAATAAGCTGCTATTTAAAATAATATAAATAAAAAAGAAAAAATAAAATAAAAATTAGATAAAATAACTGTGCTTTAAAACTATATTACACAGTAGAGATATATTATAAATAGTACCTAAAAAAGACAATATTAGTAAATTTATTAAAATAAAGCTAATACTAACACCACTTAATATACTAACCTTGTAGTAGTAACTATAAGTATTTTAACGCCGGTAATAATAGCTTAAAAAAATCAGTCTTTATTACAAAAAAAGTTATACGCAGTTTATAAACAAATTCATAAAGCTCACTGGTATTAACTAGTAGTATTAACTTAACTAGCAAAATATATTAATATAACTAGTTTTTATAAAGTCTATTACCTTTTTAATCACTTAAATAAAAATAAAATTTAATTATATACTATAGTATTACCCTAGCCTTAATTATTAATTAATTTATAAATAAAACTATAAAATTAGATATAGTTTATATACTTTACGCTGTAAATATGTAGATTAAATCTTTAGGTATTATAATTAATATAAAAAAAAAGATACTTTATATTGGCTACCTTTTAATAACGTCTTATAAAAAATTATCTTACGCAATTGCCCCTAGCTTTATTATAATAGAGTTAATTAGGTTAATACGCATTATATTTAAATATAATTCCTATAGAGTAGCTAAGCAACATATTTCCTAAAGCCTATATTTAATATTACAATCGGCATACTTCTTTTGCATATAGCTCTACAGTAAAGCAACCCTATTAAAGCTTTTAATTTTAATATAAAGCTAGTAGATAAAAACTAGACAATAAAAGACACTGTCACCTATTAATAGCACAACCTAGTTATAAGGCTCTAGCCAAATAGCTGCATTATAAGGGTAGAACTTTAGCAAAAGCTGGTTTTTAAATATAAAATAGTAGTACTACAGAGGCCGGTTTAGTAGCAATTATAAAAACCTATATAAATTGCGTAAGATAAAGATCTAAATAGCATATATCTTAAATATAATAAATAATGCGTGCTAAATAGTGGTTAATTAGCTATTATAGCGTATTAGCTAAAGGTAGATATTATACTTATATTAAATAGGGCGGGTTATAAAGGTAGTATTTAGATAGGACTTTATAGCCTTAGCTATATAAAAAAAATACTTATTTCTAACATGCTAGGCAACTAATATTATTATTTATTAATTTTAAAATAATATAAGAGGAATTAATATAGAAGGGGTTATAATACTAGTATAACCTATTATTCTATTGATATAGGCCTACTTTAAAAAATTGTCTAGCTAAATATCTATATAAGGCTAGCAGGTAAACTATGTTACCGCGTGCACTAATATAGTTATATGATCGTTATACTTATATACCTTTCTTGCTATTAAGCTAGCGTCTAAAAAGAGTATCTTGATACTTACTAAATAGTCTAAGTTGATTAGGGGAGTATTTTTAAATATTAATAGCCTGGCAACTATTTTAGGTTTAAATGCCTACTAGTCCTATAGCTAAATAATGCATATACTAAAGTGGATTACTTTAACTTCTTAAAACACTATTATTTTATCTATAAACGCCTTTATTGTGTTTTTACCAGCTTTAAATAGCTATTAAAAGCCTTTTTACTAGTTGAAGTATTTTTTAAATAAAGGTACTTTATATAATAGTATAGCGTTTTAGAACCTAGCTTGCCTAAGCTATTATTTAATCCCTATATTAATAAGGTTGTAAGTTACTGCTGGGGTAATGGCGAGTATTAAATGTATAAGTAGATATAAGGGGATTGTTAGCTTATTATAAAGTAGCGGCGGGAGTTAGAGCTGCCCGAGGGGTATTTAGCTTTTTGCTAAAGCTAGTATAGTTGGCCTTTTATAAAACTGCAGGAGCTAAAGCTGCTTAAAAGGTGTCTGATTATTTACTAGGACTAGTAGCGCATGCTATAAGACTAATTAGTAAAAACTATCTTATAAAGTTTTTAAAGTAGGCGTTTTTATTTTAATAATAAATATTAACCTTATAGCAAGGTTTTTTATTAGTATTTTAACTATATATACCTTCTAAAGTTTTAGGCTTACTTAAAAATCTAACTATATAATATACTGCTAACTAACTAGGTATATTAATATTATTATTTTTTTGTATTAACTTTTAGCTAGTTATAAACTGCCTGCCCTTTTTGCTTATAGTAATATGCTTAGGGTGTTAACTAGGTGCTATTAAAAAGTAGTATTACTATAAAGGTAATAGGTTAGATAATAAGTAGATAGTACCCCTGCTTTAATCAAATAAATCTTAAAGCAAATACTATTGTTTATACTATTATCTTTATATATAATATATAGATATAAAGCTAAAAAGCAGTTATATATATTTTAATATTATATTAGCTATTTTTATATAATATATATATATTATATTTATATATTTATAGCTGTAAATATATCTTTTAATATAGTAAAAAAAAAC
>NPFG01000759.1:0-13551 GCA_002288965.1 Xylaria sp. MSU_SB201401
TCTAAATAGTTTATATTAATTATATAAAGGGTTATTAAGTTATTTTAAAATGTTTATATAAAGGTTTAAAAAGTAACTTATTTAATTAAGTTACCCACTTATATAAGAGATGCGTTTATAAATTAACTATTAATATTATTTTATTACTTTACTAATTTTTAATATACTAATTTTTTATAATATATATAATTAATTACTTAGCTAACTATATTAGTTATTATAATATTATATTACGCTTATCTAATAAATAGCGCTCGTAATTATTAGTCCAAGTGCTTATTTTCCTTTAAGTGCTATTATTACTAAATTTAACAAACTTAATACCTAGGTAAGTACTTATTACAACGGCCACGCCCGTTAACTGCTACGCTATTAACCCCAAAAGGTTAATAATACTCTAAGTGAATATCCGGGCGTTCTATATACTTATATGCTAGCGTCCGAGTAGCCCACAAGGTCATGCCGACTAGTTATAATAATACTAATAGGTATAAGATTATTAAAATCCCTCGCTTACCTTATTAATACCGGTTGTTTAGTCTTTTTATTTTCTTAAGCAGCGCTATTTATAAGCAAGTGTATTAATATATCCTAATAAGAAATATAGGTATATTGCTTATATAATAAAATTTTCTCTCTTTATATAATAAAAAAGACTTATTTGTAACTTTGCACGTCTGTTTTTTCCCCGGACTAATGTGGTGTTCAATCATACCTGGCGCTTTTTAAGTGAGCGATACCTAGCATAAATACCCCAAGCTACAACCGTGATTATTTCAATGATAAGGGGAGCTAGCGAGACGTGGCCGCTAGATGTCGATATTGCTAGCCAAACACCGAAACCAATTAGAAGCAGAACAAATAAAATGTGTACAGGGTGTATCGAAAAGATCGAAGATATCGAAGAGATAACCTTGTGAAGCCATTGTGCGGGCACCCGAATCCATGCGTTGTCATGTTGCCGTAGTGGTGTTTTCCTATCCAGATCCTGAACTCGAAGCGAGGCCTCGACATTATTCTCCACGTTGATATCCTCCATGTAAGCCTCCACGTTATCTCCACGCTTCGAGACTTGTCTACTTAGTTCAGTTGTCAACAATAGTTCTAGAAGCATTAGACATACTTTTTAGTCCGATTTATGAGAGTTGGGCCCCGCTGCTCTGTTTATGGCTTCAATTCCACAAGAACAGCATATTACCAAGCTTGGCAGGAGGAACTTGCGGGCAAAGAGGCCGTATTTATATAAAGGCCATTGTGTTTCTATGACGGAATATAAAATGCGTGGCTCTAACTCGGCCGAGTGGGCGCGTCAAATCTCACACAGGATCCAAGCTAGAGACTAACAGCACAAAACCGATGTAAGTGTCGCCATGAGCCTGGAGGCCTGGTAGTAAGTAGTATGGGCTTGGAGAAAGGCTCTATTCAGACAGTAACGGTGAGGGGGCCACTACTCTGTAATCCTTGACCAGTTAGAAGTTTTGACCCTGCCTGGGAAATCTGCGACTACATGTACATGCCTTCGGCGGTGCTGAATGCCGCCCTCCGATGGGTTGTGTCAAATAAGCGAGGGCTGAATATCCCCACTTAAGGCATACATTCTATATTCTAGTCAGTAATGCAAGAGGCTGAGAGCCCTCTTCGCCCCCCCTTCGCCCCCCTTCGCCCCTACCAGATCAGTCGCCCCCAATGGTCCTGCATACGTCAATCCATTACGTGCGAGCCAATCATATAGTAAAGGCTTCACAGGCTAAGCGCGTCAGCAAACCCAGCAGACCTCCCACACAGATGAGGGGCTCTTCGAATCCACGGCCAGTATAATTCTTCGGAATAGCTTGTTGTGCAACAGAAAGTTCCCATGGCGGACCCATCAGCCCTCATCGGGCTTGTATCCAGCGTCATCACCTTTATTGACTTTGGCCTCAAGATTGTGTCCGAGATCAAGAATGTACGCGATTCAAAACACGGGACAACAGCAGAAGCCCACGAGCTTCGTATGATTATAGATCATATTCGGCAACTCAATGATCAGGTCAAGGGCCAGCATTTATCACGCCAAAGTCTTTCACCTGACGAATCGCGAATGCTGGATATGGTTGTAGAGTGCGAGAATCTGGCTATTAAGCTTCTACACACGATCAACACCCTGAAGATGCGGGATGAAATACGTTCGAAGACATTAGAGAGCGCGCGAGTTGCCGTTCGCAGCTACTTAAAACGAGATGAAATCAAAGCTCTCCGATCTCGACTAGGCTATCTGAACAAGCATATTCGGGAGTACCTAGGGGGTGCTCTTCAACAGTAAGCGCATACACTAAGTCTTACGTTGAATTAAGTCTAACGAAGGGTTATTTACTTTCTAAATTAGACAGCAAACTTCATTGATCATGGCAAAGCTACAAAGGCTTGAAACCCTACATAAATGGCACAATGTCCAGACCAGATCAAAGTTATTCCTTATTCGGGATGAGATACAAGCTTCAGTGAAGGAGGAAGGGCTAGCCGGCCTGAGTACAAAACTCATCATGCTACAAAAAGAACAGTCTCTTTGTACCATGCAGATGAAAGTACTGGAGAGTTTATATTTCACTGAGATACGTCGTCGCTGGCGTCAAATACAAAATGCAGACAAAGGGTCAAATGAGTGGATTTATGATCTCACACAAACTTCGTTCATTTCATGGCTAGAGGGCAGAAAAGAGGGTGACGTTTTCTTCTACATTACCGGTAGAGTATGTCTTTAAGCGCCAGATTCAAAAGTTATAAGCTAAGCGAGTAATGCTTTTTAGGCCGGTAGCGTTAAATCGACGCTCATGAAATTCATCTACGAAGATGAACGCACAATGCAAAGCTTGGAGAAGTGGGCGAACCATACGAAAATATACACAGCAAGCTACTACTTCTGGAACCAAGGAACCGACAAGCAAAAAACCGGACTTGGTCTTTTCCAGTCGCTATTATATCAGATATTTAGGTCAGCTCCAGGCCTCATAACGCCCATCTATCGAGACCGTTTACATCATGAAGTCTGGGAAATGGCAGACCTAATTGATATTTTTAAGCAAATTGCGCAACAGACTAGTCTAGACACTAAATTTTGTTTTTTTATTGATGGTCTCGACGAATACGACGGGGAAGAGAAAGACATCATCCGACTACTTCAAGAGCTCTCGAGCTCTAAAAATATCAAAATATGTGTTTCAAGTCGACCTGGGCGCCAATACGAGAGGGTCTTGCCAGGGGGTGACAGTGACCGCACAGTCGATATCGCTCGCTTTACGAAAGGGGATATGCAACAATATATTGACACGCACCTTCAAGGCTGTACAAATTGGCGTAAATTAGCCAAAGACAATCCCACCTGTCAAGAGATTATACAAGAGATATCTGCCCGGGCTGCTGGAGTTTGGCTTTGGGTTTCCCTCGTGACAGCTGATATAGTCAAAGAAGCAGAGAGAAATGAAGATGCTGCTACCTTACGGAAGATTGTTGATGAATTTCCATCAGATCTGCAAGATTACTTTGCGCGGATAATCAGAAGAATTCCAAAATTTCACCGTGAGGAAATGGCACAGATATTTCTCGTCGCTGTCGAGGAGCTTCAGCCCCTACCGCTCTACGCTTTCGCGCTACTCGAAGAAGAGAGGAAAAATAGCAACTACGCTATTATGGCTCCCATAAAGCCAATTTATGAGGCAGATATCAGTCTAAGATACTCTGTTATAAAAGATCGCATCCGAAATCGATGTAGTGATCTCCTCATTATTAACGATGAACTACATCCTGTGTTCTTGAGCAACCCGGTCGATTTTCTTCACCGTACAGTACGCGACTTTTTACAAGTGGATTATGATAAGGAACTGAAAACATACGTCAAGGAAGGATTCGACCCTCTGGTGTCTTTAAGTAGGATCTGCCTCAGTTTGCTTAAGGCGCTTCCCGTCACAGATTTTCGGCGCCCCGATTTCGTGAACAGGGTAATAGGACTTACAGATGAGCTCTTGTACTACGCACACGAGATCGAGAAAAGGACTAATCTACAGGAGACGTCTCTTATACTGCTCCTTGATGAAGTAGACAGAGTCAACGGCCATCACGCTCGCGATGTCACTAATCATTGGACACACGCGCGGGACTCGCCACGATCACGCGGTCTTGACGAGTACTGCGAGGGTGGAAATTGCAATTTTCTTGCTCTGACAGTGCAAGCACGTCTGGTCAAGTATGTCCGCGCCAAAATCCAAGCCGATCGAAGCGTCATGCAGAAAAGGGGGAGGCCTCTGTTAGACTACGCACTTCGTCCACGAAGAATAACGCCAATTTCCATGCCTTACCATTCTACTAGAGATGACCCAAGCGTCGAAGTTGACATGGTCAAGCTGTTGCTTGAAAATGGTGCAAATCCAAATCAGCCTGTGTATCTGAATGGGGGTACCTCCGTCTGGGCGCTTTTTCTTTTGTCAATACACGAGTCGCACCTACGGAATCGTGGTGCCACCAGTCCTGCATCTCTGAGTTTGAGCAAAGCTTGGTATCATGCTTGCCTAGCGCTAATTCAAGCTGGTGCACGTAGTGACTGCCTTTCTCGCTATCCACACAAGGGCCTAAGTGCGTCGGCCATATTAAATCAAGTGTTTGGAGAAGCAAGGGCGGTTGTATTGGAGCGAGAGATACAGCTGAAAGAGAAGGAGGCCATTGAGACGAAATCATGTGTTGCCATGTAGTGCAGATTTTACAATAATAACGTTGTCAAGGGGATATATAGGATCTTGTGCCAGAGGAGTTGCAACTATGCGGTCATACTAATGTAGAAACAAGCACATACTCATTTGATTGTAACCTCTTATGATTTCTTTAGAATAGTTGTTAGTCATTTTGAAGCTGCGCATGATAGGTAGATATCTGCTATATATTGTAACAGTCGATATGTGATAGTGTTTCTGTGATAATAGGTGTCGGTTCTTAATATTATATCAACTACGGATGCCGTTATAGCTGTATACGTACGACGTTAGAGGATTTTACTTTTAGGGTTAAGCGTCGTGGAAACTTTAGATGTAAGGCGAGGCCGCGCATATCCTGCCACTTATTCCAGTCTTTAATCGCATTTAGTCTTAATCAATGACCATCCCTCAAGCTTTAATCAACGCATCGGAAAGGTAAAGGACGACGGGGTGATAGAGTTTGCATCAATTCCGTGGGAGAACGGCTGCGACAATCACCACCATGATTATAAGAATTAACTGTGGACTTAGCCCTTTGGTTCACACACATCCTTGCGGGTAACCACTACAAGCTCGACTGGAAGTACCGGAAGTTTCATGAAGAGGAGCTCGTACGCGCACCGAAGAAGGGAGACAACCAGCCGGAACCTAGCCACAAGAGGGCGAAGGAACACGACGGGGAAGTACTGCTGCCAAGAACTAGGGTGACTAGAAATAAGAGAAAGCACAACGAATACGTCCAATCTCAAGATCAGCAGGAAATCCAAGACATAGCAAAATTCTCATTTCGCGAGAATCCATTGCCACAACCCACGGCGAGATGTACAAACCTTCATATCCGAATGATTAAAACTAATAATATACCAAAGGCACCCGCCAACCACTATGCAGCGGATACGCAATACGACAGCGAGGAGAACAGCAATGAGGAATCATATTCACCACCAATTAAGCGGAGACTAAGATCAAGTTCGCAACGCTCCGAGAGCGAACATAGGAGGTGATAACCACGGAACAAGAGTTGAATTCATGGTATCTATGTCCATATGTATGCTATACAGGTTAGAATAGTAGGTTGGTGCAATAGGATGCCGAGTCGAAAGAACAGGAAAGCCACAGGCACAGGGGCAATTTGGTGTCAGTATCATGTCATGAATGTTGAGTACGTTATTTAAGGTTTCTTTTTGTGCAATTATCAGGCGACCACAAGGGATTGCGGTCATTTAGACTTCCTCTGGTTGTATAAAATTTCTAGTCTTTTGTTCAGGTCAGCCATCATGATGCTCGTTTCCGTTAGTGTAGATTGGATATAACGTGGTTCGGGTTTCGATGAACCACGTGACGGTAAGAGAGGGAGGTTGATGAAGATGGAAAATAGGTTATCTAGGACGTGAGTAAGATGCATGAGCACTATAAAATGAGATGCGTGACCGTGTTACCCCCTCTTTCGTTGTAACTGAGAACATACCTAGTTGCGGTACGTCAGCTCGTAGAATCTTCGTCGCTTGATGGGCGTGTAGAAGATAAACAGATTGCGTAATGTGATTACTTGGGGTATATTGAGAGTCGATATAAGATGTTTTAATCTAGGGTATTCGCGGAAGAATGAAACTCTACAAGGCAGTAACGGTCTTTATGATGGCCATGTAACATGATAGCGCTTATGAACAGTATGATCTCCCTCACAGACAAGCTTCTAAGCTACCATGCTCAAGCCGCCGTCACATGACATTACTCCGTACTCCCCGTTGTATCCAAATCATAAAACTCTTCACCCAGGCAACTCGCTGGGGATCTGGCGCCCGGTAAGTTCTGGTACTTGGTTTTCTTGCTTCGGAGTATTCGACTGGGGCGGCGTCTCCGCAACCCACTTCTTCTCTCCGTGGCCAGCGAGTTCGCTAAGAGGCTGAGCCTCTCCCTGTGACACTACTGACGATCGTCGCCGCCGTCTGAAAGCAAGCCATGCCAGCACCGCTGCGATGATTACCGCGGCAGCTACCCCAACACCGATGCCTGCCGCCGCACCACTTGATAGTCCAGCCGATACTGTGGGTCGTGATGTTGATGTTGATGTTGAGGTCGAGGTCGTCGTGGTTGATGCTGACGTTAAGGATGTTATTGAAGATGTGGTCGATGTAGAGATAGGCGTTGACGTTGCGATTGACTCGGACGTGTAGTCGAACCCGGTGGCTGGTACCTTGAAGAGAACAGGCAAATCCTCGGGCGCATCCAGCTTGAATGTCTCGTCAGTCGGATCTGAGCAATCAAGGCTGCCGCCGTTTTCGTCGGTCTGGCAGCAAGCCCAAAGGCCTCTATCAGCTAGATACGTTACGTCGGGCCTAAGTCGATCACCTACGTAGCCAAACGTTCGCAAGTTAGTCACACGTTCTGACACGTGACACGTACAGACATCATTGAGCAAAGAGAGGGCGCGGTATCTTCTCTATGTGAGCAACTCACCGCATAGCGATCTACAAGCATCGTCTTGGAAAGTATTATCTGTACAAGCTGCGGCGTAATACCCGCTCCCGCCGCCCAGCGAGTGGGTATAGGAGCAGATGCCACCACTAAGACAACTGTCTCCCCAGGCACAGCACGGCACGGCGGGATTGGTGTCGTTCACGGGCCCGCAGGGAAAGTAATGAGGTTCAGAATCGAGGTTATAAGACGTTAGCTCTCCGCCGACGTAATTGAAGCAATGCGACGACATGGCAGCCACCGTAACGGCAATCACAAAGGGAAATACCGGTAAAGGCGAGACACGTTGGTGTAATGGGCGTAAGACACGATTATTATATTACTGCCAAGCTGCCCGTAGCCGCACATGGCCCGGATTTCGCCCTATAGAACATACTGTAGAACCTGCACTGTTGATATAATACGGTATGTTCCATGTTCATTTCTCATCTGTGCTGCAAGTCTGTGGCGTCGCGTATAATGTTGGTTCGTCCTGCATGACTTTTCCGGCTGGCAGACAAGGATGCGGTGTTCAGGGGGTTAAAAGTTCCTAACGCCGCACTTACTTCCGATGATCATTGCATTCAGGGACCTTCATGAATACGGCCATCTGTTTTATCATACTAACAAGCGAGTATAGGTGTACCTACATGTGAATATTCTATTACGAAACTGTGAAATGTTTCCCATATATGATTCATTGATTCCACGACTGTAGGTGCGAATAAGGCACAATAGGCTGACTACTGTGGACTTTGTCTAAACTATTTATAGATTCAAGGTCCACATAGTTCGACCCAAATTTCGGCAACTTTCATACGATGTCACCCTGTTTCAGGATTGGCATGTCATTTAGTCTATCGACAGACTTTGGCTTTCCCAGGCTCTAGATAGGCAATGGAAAAAGAAAGATAATGACTACTTCTTCAAATATCGCCATACAATCACTACGCATCACGCGCCTTAAGACAGGGAATTTGCGGCAAATGTTAAACGGCCGCAGTTCATGTTGCCTTTAGCGAAATGGCTGCCCAGCCACTATCACAGTATCACAAGGGCGGTTAAGGAAGGCAAAAGCTGTCCAACCGTTACACCGTCACCATATGTCTGTAGGACTTTCTGAAGCAAGCGCTTAATATCGAAGACGCTGCAGCAACTTGGATTTGATAAAGGGTGGCGATTGACTTATGAAGCGAGGACGCAAGAGCGTAAGTTCCCTAACGACTGATGTCAGATTCAATGATTCAGCCACAATAATGAGATTAGACGATGAAGTCCAATCTGTTAGTATCGGTGAAGAGAAATAGCGCTAGTATCGATAATCAAGATCGCGTGCACTAACTATGCAGGTGTAATGACATACTTTTTGCCCTTTGGTCGTCTGAATGGGCCCGCCATAAGCAACCCCATCAATCAGAATGTCGATCCCGTCGAACACCCGAAGCGTCAACTTCGATCCACTGTTCGACGTTACAGTGGCTGTCTTGAAGCTGCCATTCTCCCACTGGGCATCAACTACAAAACCTCCACGAGCAGTCAATCCTTTTACACTTCCCGTGGGAACTGCACTTGGGAGTGCAGGCAGAATGTGGATGCCAGCGTGGCTCTGTAAAAGAATTTCAGTAACGCCGCTCGTAAAGCCGAAGTTGCCGTCAATCTGGAAGGTTGTGCCCTTGTCTGTGTTCCATAATCCGACTGTCGGAAACTTTGCGAACCAGTCTTGAACCATCTGCCAGGCATCATCACCACGGAAGAGGCGAGCATAGAGGTTGATTGCCCAGGTGCGGCTCCAGCCTGTACTACCCCCTCCTCCATCAATGCGACGATCAACCAAAACGCCTGCAGCCTTGGCTAGAGTTTCGTTGAAAAGCGGCGTGAACTCGAAATCGGGGAAAAGCGCGTATAATGGGGAGAAGTGGCGATGCCCTTTCGATGTCTCTGTATACTCTGACCGCCATTCTAGAATCTGCCCAAGAGATCCAATCTGAGGAGGCCTGATCAAGGAGAGGAACACCTTCGCATCAGAGACGTCTTCATTCAAGTCGGATATCTCCAATGCGGCTGCTGCCTCGATTATGGCGTTGAACACGGCACGCATGAGCTGGTCGTCCATAGCTATGTTGATGTCCATCGGTTCGCTGTTTCCAGCTGTGAACATCCCGCTAGGCACTTTAAAGGTATTTTCAGGCGATAGAGAGGGCCCAGTAACCTGCCAACCTTGATACTCGAACGTATAACACTTGTAGAACGTGGCCACGTCAATCAAATAGGGGTAGGCGGTCTTTTCCAGAAAGTCAGTGTCATTCGTGAATCGATAATACTCCATCATATGTTGGACAAGCCATGCTGCACCCATTGGCCACATGCTTGACGATCGGTAGTTGTCCGTAGGGGCGGGATCGGCCCATAGATCAAGGTTGTGATGAAAGACTGTACCGTTGCAACCATACATATCCCAGGCTAACTGCTCACCACGGGGCCTCGCGAGTGCCATCAAGTCATAAAGTGGCTCTTGCGTCTCAAGAAGATTTGTCGTCAAGGCGGGCCAGTAGTTCATTTCCGTGTTAATGTTAATAGTATACTTGCCACCCCACGGAGCACTGGTCGCATTATTCCAAACGCCCTGTAGATTGGCTGGGAAATCAACAGAGGCTGCTGTGTTTCGCGATGAGCCGGCCAGCATATGGCGACCGAGATTCCAGGCTAACGTCACTAGCTCGACATCGCGACTGCTATTACGAGCATTGTTCACTCTCTGGTCGGTAGGTAAGTCCGCCAGTCCGTCTGGAGATTGACCCAGGTCAATAGATGCGCGCCCTAGTAGAGCTGACGCATCTGCTATCGCTTCTTCGCGTATTGAATCAAAACCACTATTGATGGCTTTCGACAGCTTGCTGTCGATCGCAGCGTCAAGGTCGTCAGCACTTGGATATCGGTAGTTAGACTCAGCGTCGAAAAACAAGTCAATCACGGTCGCCCCAGTGATCTGAATGGTCGAACCAGACGCTGCTATCTGAGCTGCGTGCAGATGGGTAAGTGAGCTTGGTGCTGCTATTGGTGATGCGAAATCAAATGCGCAATATTGGCTCTTGAGAACGACTTACCTCCTTCGGCCACGAATTCGGCCTTTCCGGTGAATAAAATCGGGTTCTCATCGTCGCTCTGACCACTTGACCCTTGAAAGGTCAACATGGTAACGCCTTCCTCGGAGCTTCCGATGTTTGAGACTATGTTAGAGGACCTGGTAATGCTGGCCGTGAGGTTAAGGCTGCCCTCCAAGCTAGAGTTGAAGCGCATGGCAAGAACATCGGCTGGGAAGCTCGCAACATATTCGCGTCTCCGAATATTCTTAGCACGTTGTTTTTCTTACACTCAGAAAAGAGAAGGCTTTTGATTGACTCACGTGTAGTTGACGCCATTGTAAGTGTACGACACTCCAGAATTCCCAGCCTTTGTGTCCAACCAACGTACATAGTTGTCAACCTCACCGGAGTGACCAAAATCCAGATTCAGGTTACCGAAGTAGCTGAAACTCCGCTGCGATTCCAACTCGTCAGGTGGGTTCATGTCAACGAGAGCGGCATCTCCCCCGCCCGTTATGTTTCCTGCCAATAGCAGTTCGCGGACCTTAGAGAGAGCCGCGACACCGCCCGCTGGGGTTCGGTCCTGATAAGGACCAGACCATATTGTATCCTCGTTAAGAGTGACCACTTCTAAAAGACTACCGTAGATGGTGGCGCCTATTCGCCCATTTCCGATCGGTAGAGAACCTTTCTCCCATTCGAAGGCCGGTTGTTCATACCACAGGTGTTGGCTACCATCCCAAGCCACTACGCCTATGGTAAGGAGAAGCGAAACAGTCCAGGGGCGCCAAGAAGTCATGATGGGCCCTATGGAACGGCGAGGATTGAGAAACCTAGCATAAAAGAAGAGTATTACAGTCCTTCATCGTAAAGCCGACAGTACATAACGTGTAAAAGCTCAACCCCTCTACCACGAAGCTTTTTTTCTCGTCGGAGAACTGCGGTGGAGCTTTTGCCACTTTCCCGCTATGTTCTAAATGGGGTAATTGAGCAGTGGGCAAGGGAGAGCTTTGCACATCCTCGACATACTCCGTAGTCATTGTGGGATCCTGGGGTAGACGGTGATTGCATTCGTGGAACAGAATTTCGCGGGGATCCCACCATGTTGTAGGGAAGACAACGGAAATATCTAAAGAGATACACTACCGAGTACAGCGAGCCCCAATCTCCCCAAATTAACCGGCGCCTCTCCAAATCTTCACGTCAAAGATAGCCCGAACATGGCACATCTAAGCTGCAACCCGGGTCTTATGACACAGCAGTGTTCCAATTCAACCGATGTGTAATAATGCCCTCATGGACTACCCATAGCTATATCTACAACATAGTTCTGTCGCACCCAGATGCCTGTTAGACCAAATACACGCCTAACGGCGTTGTTTTTGAAGCGTGGTCGGCACTAGGCTAAGCGTTTCGTTTATGTACCCGACCCGCATTTGAATATATCGAGGGACTACATACTAGCTGCCTGCTGGGGACTCAAATCCACCCTCGAGAGCTAGAATCTCCGACAGAGATCTTTCATCACCTCGCGCACCCACAAATGTATACAGCGCCATTAAGCAAACCGTAGGAGTCACGGGCCACCCAGCTACCTGTCAGAAATAACAATTGCGCCAGCAAGGCAAAAGATGGGTATTGTATACCCCCCCCCCTAGGGGCTTTATATCTGACACTACCCCTTTTTCACAACACCGCGTATTGAATCCCAGCATAATAACGCAACTACTATTAACCTTCTCTTCTTCTAATTATAATTATTTAAACTACTTTTTCTCGATTTTTATTAAATATTAAAAAAATAATTAAAAATCTTATTATTATAATGCGCTATATAATATAAACTTTAGTATAATTATTTAAGTAGCAGTTAAAATAAATAGTTTTTTAAACCACTTTATAATACCGTATTAAAAGCATTTCCATTAAAAAAATATAAATAAAAACTTTTAAACCTTATTACCTTATTTAAAAGGTTAGCTAGTATATTAAGCTATTAACTAGGTTAAACTAAGTTATATAACTTTATTTATTTAGTTTTTGTAAAAAGGTAGTGCACTGTAGGGCATACGGTAGCAGGGCTACAGAAGGTCCTACAGGGGGGGCACAGACTAGCTACAGCGGAAGGTAACAGATCTCAACAGTACTAGAAGCAAAGACTATAGCAGGTAGGTCACTATAGGGCAAGGGGTAGCAGTGGCAATCAAAGGATTAAGTTGCTTAATTATTAGGTAGCTAAACAAAGGGAAATTCCAGTGGCTATATAGCCAGAGGAACAGTAGATTTAGTACTAATAGCACTAAGTCTACACTATAGTTACTAGCTAAATACAGAAGAGATTAACCTGGCTAGGCCCTAATTGGTAGGATCTACAGCCACCTGAAATAGTAGATTGTTTAGTGCTTAGGTTAGTAGGTCGGTTCAGTATGACCGAACCCCACAGGGGCTGCCCAGGGCCCACACACACCTTCCGGGAGACCTCCCATAGGCTTTATAAGACCCACTAACTCCACTAGGTTATCCACTAACGCAATCACCAAAATTACTAACTAACCCTACCGGTGGTGCCGACCCTTGGCACCACTGATGACCCTAACAGGCCTTGCTTAGCGCTATAGAGCCCTGTACTCACTCCGCTAGGGCTCCACACACACCATATGGCCGCTGTAGGTAAGCCTAGAATAGACCCTACAGCTAAATGGGTTGGGTGGCTAGTTAGTGAGGCTGTAGTGGCTGAAGTGGCCACTATAGCCGTGTGGCTAGCGTGTGCTATAGGGCAGCACCCGACTATTGCCAGCTGATTTTAACAATATATATTTAAACTTATATATAATATTATAATTATTTATTAATTTGCAAATAACTTAGTAAGCTTTATAATTAGAAAAACTACTACTTATAGTATATTATAAAAAAGGTATTTAAAAAGGGGCTTTTTTAATTTATAATAAAAAGCAAAAATATAACTAATATAGTTATATTTAATATAAGAATCTAAATTAATATAAGTTTATAAAAGGGGCTTTTTTAAGCTTATAATATAAATTATATAAAGTATATAAAAATAATATAAAATAAAAATATAAAGGGGTAGTTTTAGTTTAAAACTAAATAATAAGACTAAGCTAACTATTTGTTTCCTAAAGTCTGGTTTTTAGAATAATATCTAAAGTAGAAAGGTATATAAAAACGACTTTATAATTAAGTATTCTTTTTTAGCTTTGTTTTATTTCTAATTTATTTAGATTTTTTAGATTTTTTACTTCTAGTTTAATTTTTTAACTTATTAA
>NPFG01000760.1:0-13499 GCA_002288965.1 Xylaria sp. MSU_SB201401
GAAAAAAAAAAGAAAAAAAAAAAAAAAAAAAGAAAATAAAACTTAATTAACAAAATAATATAAAGGGACACAGGCGCATTACCCTACTAAAATAAATACAGGGCCTATATAACTTGCAAATACAAGGTACTATAACAATAATATCCAATATACTAATATACTAATACTATAACAACTACACTATATTATACACTAAATATACAACTAATTAAACATTTAAAAGTTATAGTTAACCTTAGAAAGAAAGGGAAAATAGTTGTTATATCTGGCTTTATTAGGCCTTAAAGCTATATAAACCCACATATTTAAAAGTACCCTCCTTATATATATCTTGTATTTAATTCCTCCCTTTTACAAGCTTTAGTCTTATATAATACCTAATATATAAAATATGAGACTTGAAGTTATTTACATATATTGTATCTGATTTGACCTACCTACCCACTTGTGACATTTGCGCCTTTGATTTTTAAGTTTTAGCTAATAGCTGAATATATGCTAAACGCTTTCGGCAGTAATAAAAGCCTTAGTAAAGAGTAGTATAACTGTTTTATAGCTTGAAATAAAGTGTAAAGTTAATTAGATTAAAGTCTTTTAATTATGTGCATATAAATAGTAGTAACAATAGCTAATATTAATATCTTTTTTAACTGCTTTAAGGCTTTACAAGTAGTAAATATCTTTTTAGATTACTTTTTTAATATTAACGAAATAAGTATAGGCTAAAGCGTTAGTAAAGACTATAGGTTATAACTAATACTATAATATATATAACCTTTAAAAAAGTTGTTAAAAAAGGCAAGTAAATAATTATATTTAAAACTATTAGCGCTATTAGTAAGACTTTATTACTGCTATTAATTTAAAAGAAAGTCTAAGTATAAAGTTAGTGGTTTTTAAACTGTAACTACGTTTATTTAAAGACTAGCGATTTAACTATTTTTCTAATAGATAGACTAGTAATAATATAACGTTAAAATAGTTACGAGACCTTTTTATATCTTATATTTAAAACCATTTTAATAATATATAATGTATTTTAATATATAATAGTTATAAGTCTTATACAAATAACGACTTTCTATTTGCTTACTTTTTAAATAAAATTTAGCTATTGTTTTATAAGTCTTATTATAGTTATATATTATAGCTATTAAATATTAAAGTCTTTAGTTTGCTATAAAAAAAAAAAGTTAAAAAATAAGCTTTAAGAGACGCTTATAGACCGCTTTAGTATAAAGCCTTTTAAAAAAGATATAGTAATAATATATAAAACTACTTATAATAATATATTAAAGCTGAGAATTATAAAAAAGGTATAGGTAATAACTAGGATATAACTAAAAAACTAGTAGGTATTATTATTTTTAAAATATATTATATTTAAAAAGAAGGGTATTATTAAGGTTATAGTACTAATACTTATTATAAAAGAATAACAAGTTATATCGAATTTTTTAACGATAATTATTAATATAATAATTAGAACACCTTTTAAAAGCTAAGCATTATAAACTACTATTTAGAAGCTAGTAGCAACCTATCTATTTTTTAATAATTTATTGCAAAGGCTATTCTCTTTTAAAGCTAATAAAGCTTTAGATTTAAAAGCAAAAAAGATTATATTTTTAGAGGCAAAAATTAAGGCCTTAAAGGCTTAAGTTAAAAAGAACAATGCTTTAAGCAAGCAAAAAGCGGTTAAAACAGGTCTTAATAATAATTTTACTCGTATAACTTATATATAGCAAGTAAAGCGTAAACTACGCAATTAGACAGTATATGTAGATAAAGCTACTGATTGCAATATTATAAAATGCGAGAATACGGATACTAAAGAGGTTATTAAAGTCAGAGGCACTAGAACTAATTAAAAATACTAAAAAAACTATCACAAACAGTATATTGGTAGCAGAATTGGCTTTTAAAGTTAGGTGGGTAGGTAAGCCGGGGGGTGGTTTGTGATAGGGGTGGCTTATGATCCCGGGGTTTATCTTAATAACAACGAGTTAAAGTTGCATAGTAAAAACCTCTCGGGGGATCAGCTGGTGACAGAGATAGTTTAAGCAATGTGATGCTTGCTGGTTAGTGCAGTTACTGGGTGATACTGACTTGATAATTGAAGTCAATCGAATAGATGAGGTAGGTCGGACTTGGCATGACTTTATACTTTGTCGAACCTTGGAGTCAGCACACAGTTCTTCAATGACGAAATATCTTGTTCATCGAACTTCGCCATCCGCCAGCAAGGATGGGGCAATCGCGTCGAATAGTACGTCAAGTTCATGGCTAACCTCTTGTAACACAGAAGTGCTGTCCAGACACGCGCGGCTTCGCCGATAATATAAATCAATAGATTCGCATCAAGACGTGTGAAATGCAAGTTTGTTTCACGAACAATCAGACACTAGCTTCGGTATCCGACCAGTGCTTCTATGAAGCAGGCGCAACCAGGCTCAATATTTATCAGCCAGGATAAATCTTATCGCGAAAGATGTGAATGGATCGACTATGATAGTCTCAGGAAGGGAATCCGGAGTGTTTATGATGTCTATAATCCGGATAGTTCGGCCACAGAACAGGGGTCTCTATCGCGGGTGTTACTAACGGTGACTCTAACAATGATGATTTTGGGTTTCGCAGTCGGATGAGCTACGGCAGCACTTGGAATGCTTCCCGTGTGTGTATATATCTTCGTCAGCGATACCAATCCCCTAATTGCATTACTAACTCTCCTGTAAAGGCCAGGGCTCTTTGAGCTGGCCCAAAAAGGCTGAATGGTTTCGAGGCCTTGGTTACAGCGTGTATGAACTCGAGATTGTTCTCGCTTAGTCTTGTTTGTCACGTCGCCTTATCCCCGTCGTAGGGTGCCAATATTAAGGATTATGTAACATTAACTAATTATATAAAAAAATACATAACTATTTCTAAAATTTTACATAATAAAAAGAAATATGAAGCTGCTGCTGCGATATGAGGAATATTTCAGAAAAAAAAAGCTGTGCACAAGTCCTTCTATAACGTACCCGTATGAAACCGTCGTGAACTTGATAAATACAAGCTAAACGCCGAATGACGAGGTTGCTTTGTAATACTCTTCCCCCTGCGCCCTTACCACTCGCCTCATATTTCCCTACACAGCGGAAGAGCGGTATCCCATGCTATGCACAGGTGAATCTTACTGCGCTGGGGAGTAAGGGACGACTTGAGAGGTAGTAAGAGAGCCTTCCCGACTAGAATCTTCATCGGTCAATCTAGGTCCGTTGTTATTTTGTTCATGACCCTGGATGCCGGGCCTTTGATAGTCCTCGTTGTTTCCGTCTCCATCGTTTTCATTGCCAGGCGTTGCGTGACTGTCGTTATTCTCATCTGGCCGTTGGATGACGAAGGGAGACAGGGGTATGTCTTTGCTAGAACGAGGAGACCTCGGGTGATTCAGTCTAGGGTGTTCCGGGTCGCTCAGGTTCAGCGGACCAAGCCTTTGATCAGGTGCGGTTACAGGGATAGTATCGGTGCACTTCGACCATTCCCCCTGACCACTTTCGTCGTAAGCAAGGCGCTGAAGTTGGAGCGTTTCGTTGCTTATCCATTCTAAATTCTCGTATTCCCTGTACTTCCACCGCTTTTGAGCACAACTAAATAGGGGATCAATAACGAAAGAGCCCACAATAATCAAAAACCCAGTAATGTATGTAAAGTATAACCCAAAGACGCTGATGGAGATGTATTCTGTGCTGCGAATCCTCTGTGTTTGGCCGTTATTACATGCCAACTGGCAGAACCAGAAGTGGTGATGTAAAGTTTGGGAAAGGGTAAGGGGTGGGCTTGGGTATCAGGTTGACGTCGCATAGATTTTTAAGATTTCACGTACCTGGTTCTGACATATACTATTTTGCCCTGCATTTGTTGCGTTTATTTGAAGTCGTAAGATATCCGGGTTGGTTGACCCGTATGCCCTTTCAACAAAAGTAGCTTGTAGGACCGCTAATGTGATATTCCACCAGTACGATACATCAATCTTCCATTGATCGTCAGGAAGCGGTCCTTGAAGACCGCCAGCAAGGCCCCTGGATGATTCCAGCGACTGAGAGTCAAGCTTGTTTACAATGCTAATGATATCAGCTTGGCTATTAGTAATCATTCTCTCGAGCCATAAGAAACGACTGGCGTCTTCATCAGCAGCATAAGCCTTCATCAGCTCGTCTGCCCAAAGAGTGTACGTTGCTTCGGTCTCAACGCCGAAAAGGGGGGCTGCACCCCCCCCCAGGCATCATTGAAGCTAGTCAGAGGACCACACGACTCATTACTAGCAATACTACCTTTGCACAACTGCCATTGACTAGCACAGCCAAGGGGCGATGCTGCCTCGCTTGCTTGATATGCAGGGACTGATTCGTTAGTGGCTACTTGTGTAATTATGAAATCCGATATGGCATCAAATCGATACCACGGATCGTTAATTGGAACACTTGAAACGACTCCATTTCCAGAAAGGAAAATAAGATAGGTATCCGCATCTAGTCTTTCAAGGTCTGGGTCGGCAACAAATTCTCCATTCGAGCTTGTCCCGTTCAGCATAAGGGATCTGAATGTACTGTACGTATACGTCAGTGTTTGTGTACTATAAAGCAAATTGTCAATTGACGGGTGAATATCACCTAATACAATTGACAGAGAAACCAAAATTTGTTGCCATCCCATCGCTTACGTTAATGAATAGCTCGGTGATTGGGAAGAGCCTTGTGGGGCATATTGAGACCGGATGTCCTTGACAGTGAAGGTGTAATTGACGCCGTCGTCTGGGAGTGTGGAGAGAAACCAGCGACCGTAATGGTATGTCATGTAATTAGGGAAACCCGCATAATTTGTCTTCTTCTTGCGACCTTCTGTTTCCAGTGGGGCGCAGTGTAGAACCTGCCTATATAGCATGCTTCGGTCTGGTTTGAGGTTAAGTCCAAGGTCGCGAGCAATATCAAGATACCCAGTATCTAAGACTAGGTTAGATGTGGTGCTGCGGCATACGTGATCTTCGAATGGACATGATGCTGTATCGTTCCTCTTAGAACTTAGCGCCCTTTGTACATATGCCGTACTACCGAAAACACGGGTACTAATAGGAGAATAAACTTGGCTAGCGTAACTGACAGCATTGGTGATGCTGCCGGCCTGCAAGGGGTCGACGATCTGAGTAACAATGTCTGGACTTAGTAAAGTATAATCAAGGTACCCGCAATGTGTGCCGTCAATCAAGACTTCGTCTCCAATCGCTGTAGATATACTAGACGAGAAACCGCTAGCGAATGCGAAGGCTAGCAAGGAAATAGCGGCCAAATAAATAGACGGCAAAGTTCGAGCAAGATTTCTTTGAGTGAGGCCGCGCCAAGCCCATAAAATCTGCACGAATGACCATAGGGCAGCCTCTGAGGAGGTCGAATTGCGGAAGATAGCTTGGCGTTGAAAATGGAGAGCATCGCGAGGCTCTGCAACTGAAAGCCTCCTGTGGATGACTGAACAAGCAATACGCCAGAAACGAGTAGCAACGATGGTGACGAAGAAAGCTGTAAAAGCTATAAGGAGAGATCCTTGTTGTCGATTCAGGGTTAGGGTAGCTCCGAGAACTGAACCGCGAGACCAATTCGTCCAGACGCCGAGCTGTACTGTATAGCCTATGGAGTTTCCCGGGTTGAAAAATAAAGAATTGGCCATCTCTGTCCAATACAAGAGGGAACACGGGAGGTATATCAGACAATATGTGACAACTACGTATGTACTCGTGAAAAGACTGAAGCTTGTAGACTTCAGGAGCCGGCTATCTCACTATGCGGCCGGTTTGCATATGCCCTCGGTTTATATGGAGGCTGAGGGCCCTGGTGCGAATATCAGTCGACAGGAGGAAAATCAGCCTGTGCACTTTCAGCATGGTTACAGTAGCAACGTCCCAATTTCAGATTATATTCCGTTGACGCAACGTAATGTAAATCAATGAACGGGAACACCGACCAAGGCTATTTATTTGCTTCCCGGATACAGCGTTAGCATTCGTACAGCGAGTCCTACCTTCACTTACAAGAACTGATGGCACGCTGCATTCGGATATATTTTTAGAGATGAGGCTATTAGGTGGCAAATCCATTTACACCGAAAGCCAATCGATATATTTTCCTGTTTTTCTGTGCAACATCGATTGCCTAGTAGAGCGGAAGGGAGAGTGCATCTTGAGGTTGTGCATCGCTTTCTTGTCTTGGAGCATTGACTGTAACCATTGCCACGAGTTGGGGTATTAGTGCAAGTTTCACCATAGTTGACGCTTGCAAGTATATCATAGATGGTACGCGGAATAAACACCATATATGCATGATAAGATGCCTATATCGGCAGTGACAGACTGCGAGTAAGCAAAACCACCGGATCACGACCACCCCCCATCGCGACCAGGGCCCCGGCCCCTCAAAACGCGCTTTAACTCCCAGCTACCTTAATTAAACACTCTTTAATAATGCGACCGCGTTTAGATCTCACAATAATTTTTTACCCTTATTTGACTCAAAATTGACTCTTTTTTATTAATATGTCTTTAAATTCGAAAATTTACTACGCTGCGGCTACTATTTGTATAGTTTAGCTTAGGGCTCTAGTTTAGACTATAGTACGTAAATAGGGTATTAATAGATTATATTTATACCGCCGCCTTCGAGGTATTTTAACCTAAAAACAAGCCTATGCTAATTTTTAAGCCTTATCTACTTATTATAAACACTAGTTAGTAAACTAGGCTATAGGGCAGGCTAGGCTAGGCTTTATACCTTCGCTTTTCAAGTTTAGACTTATAGCTAAACGTATACTAAATATTTCCAGCAGTAATAAAAGCTTTAGCAAAGAGTAATATAGCCGTTTTTTAACTTAAAATTAAGTGGTTAAGTTAGCTAAAATAAAATCTATTAACTATATGCGCGTTAATAGCATAATAGTAGTTAATATTAATATCTTTTTTAATTGCTTTAAGGCTTTAGAAGTAGTAAATATTCCTTTAGAACGCTTTTTTAATATCGATAAAATAGGTATTAGCTAAAGTATTAGTAGCAACTATTTTATTATTACCGATGCTAGTTTATACTAAACCTTTAAAAAAGCTATTAAAAAAGGCAAATAGATTATTATTTTTAAAGCTATTAGCACTATTAGTAAGGCTTTACTACTGCTAATAATTTAAAAAAGTGTAAAGGTTTAAAGTTAGTAGTTTTTAGATTAGAACTAGGGTCTATTTAAAGACTAGTAATTTAACTACTTTCTTAATAGATAGACTAATAATTTTATAGCTTTAAAATAGCTATAAAGCCTTTTTATACCTTATATTTAAAATCGCTTTAATAATAAATAGTATATATTAGTATATAATAGCTATAAATCTTATATAAGTAATAAGTTTCTTTAAACCTACCTCTTATATAAAATCTGGCTTTTATTTTATAAGCTTTACTATAGTTATATATTATAGCTGTTAAATGTTAGAATCTTTAGTTTATTTAAAAAAAGCTAAAAAACAAGCTTTAGGAGACGCCCGCAGGCTGCCTTAGCGTGAGGCCTTCTAAAAGAGATATAGTAATAGTGTATAGGGCCGCTTATAAAGATGTATTGCAGCCGAGGATTATAAGAAAAGTATAGGTAATAGCTAAGATATATCTAAAAGATTAGTAGATGCTGCTATCTTCAAAATATATTATACTTAAAAAAAAAGTATTATAAAAGCTATAATACTAATACTTACTATAAAAGAACAACTTATTACGCCTAATCTATTAATAATAGCTTTAAAAGTTATTATAGAGATATTTTTTAAAAGCTAGTAATTATAGGCAACTATAAGAAAGCTGGCTATAATTTATCTTTTATTTAATAATTTTTTGCAAAAGCTATTTTTTGTAAAGGCTAGTAAAGCTTTTAACTAATATACTTAAACTATTATATTTTTAAAGGCTAAGATTAAGACCTTTAAAGCCTAAATTAACTAAAATGCTAAGGTTAAGCGTAAATTAGTTAAAATAGGTCCTAACAATAACTTTGCTTATATAATGCATATATAAAAGGCAAAGCGTAAACTGTGCTTAAGGGTTATATATGCCGATGAAGCTATTGATTATAATGTTTTAAAACGCAAAGATATAAATACCAAAGAGGTTATAGAGGTTAGGATTACTAGAAGCTAATAAAAACACCAAAAACAGCTTTAAAAACAATATATTGGTAATGAAAATAGCTTTATAAGTTTTATATATATTAGGCAGGGGGGATGGTCGCGATGGGGGGTGGTCGTGATCCGGTGGTTTTGCTTATACATAGATTTGTTACGCAAAATATATATATATATACATTCCATACGATTTCCCTAAACAATAACGCATTATAAGCAACTCTAAGCCTTCTGCTCGTCAATTTCATACAGCCTATCTTAGCAAGTTTTCCTATTACCAGCTTAACTATGCGCCTAATGGTTATCACAAATCATTAGCGTCTTGTCTTAGCATTGTCATAAAAGAAAACTATGATATATTCTCCTCAATTTATCTTGGCAGGAGATTCGTCGAACAGAATGAACTATATTTCAAGGAGCTGCCATATGCAACAGTTACAGTTTAAATCGCGCAGCCCCCAAATGATGCCAAGCTGCTATTCACAAACCAAGTATTCCGACCCCAAATTGCGCTACTACGCTTCAGAATGACTGGCCGAAAATGAAATTGTGGTGCCTATGAGGCGCTGCTTGACAGAGATGATCGTACGCCGCATTTGGTAAGGCAGAATTGTTCCAGCCCACTCGGATTTTTGTACGAAAATTCTGAAAAGTCTTTTACCAAGACAGATAGCAAGGACAGATCATCTGGGCTTGGAATTGAGGGTATTCACAATGTAACAATCTGATCTGACAAATACGCTCTTCAGATTTTGGAAGCGCAATCCCAGTTCGAAGGGCTAGGATGAAGATCCTTATATAGGATGTGGTTGAGCCCAAACCAGGCGAGATCCTGTTGTGAAGAGAGCGTGAAGGTATGTCTTCCCGTTTGATCACTCGTCATGAATTATAAGGGTTCCTGTTGACAGTGACCTTTGGGGCTATGGACCTTAGTGTGGGGTCCGCGTTCAATGGCTGTCATGGATATCCACATGGGCGGAAAGCTCTATTTGCGGAGGCTGTCACAGCACTGCCCATCTGCTATTCCAATGTAGACTTACTGTTATTGCACAAGAAGGGAAGTTCTGACTTTGCCCTTTAGTCTATATTATCCCCTATATATATAGCCTCATCCTTGGTCCGTGCCATATTCGGAGATTAGGCCTAGTAGTTCCGTGACAGAGGCTAATGAACGATTTATCTTCCAAAGGGTGATTACCCCTAAGAGGTCCTTGCTGTCGACGTTGGAAATAGTTTGGGATCCTGCGAAGCGATCAACCGATCTAATCTCTATTGAGCGCTCACATTAAACATCGCAACTGAGATCACGACGACCTCAAATTTAACAATGCTATCGCGCATGGAGCTTTCCCAGGACAGGATGAAAACAGGAAATAAACACGTACTATTAAGGGTCCTTCTCAATAGGGTGAGCCGCGTCGTTACTGGCCGGATTGGAACAGCATGTGCGACGCATTATCAATGTCAAGTTCAGCAAGACAAGCTGCAATACGACGCTTATTAAGCAACATCAAGGTATGTGTGACAAATCTACCTACCATAAAATATGATATGATCGGTACGTTACATAGACTGTTGGTGTTACACGTTGAATACTTGTATGCTTTTTGCATGCCTAATTTAAGCTGCAGCTTCGGCTTACGTCCTCTCATTCCGTAATTCCCAACTGTCTTGAAATGAAGCTATTCAGCCCTCGCTTAGTTGAGACTTATTGTTGGACCCGGGAAGTTAGGATCTCCGCTACAGCTTGTCATGATACGGAAGCTGAACAAAGCACCAGAAGTTTTATATAGCCAAGGGAAGTCTAAATGCCCTCTCTAGTGTCCTTGTGATAGTTGTGCAGAAATAAAGATCCTAGGTACACTCACAAGGCGATCCTTGGCACAGGTGCATGTAGAATTGTGGTCAGCCTCCGAAGATCGGGATGAATACAATTGAGCCTTAGCAGACTTGGACTCTGAAGCATCTTCTAGTTGTATTCATACTAAACATCTATATTCTGGTGATACCAGTATCAGGTTTGGCTTGCGGATGGAAGCAATGCTTTCACATTTGCTTTTGCGTTATACTTTGATGTGCCGCGCATTGAGTCTGCCCATGCTATCACGTTCCGGCCATTGCATCCGCAGTACGCAAAAGTTCCCGTCACTTCAATGTAGCTAGACCGGATGCTGAATGCCGAAAGGTTGTCGGTTGGGGTAGGGTAACACAGCAGCAACTTGGCAAGGGAGCGTGATCACCTGGTCCATTAATTCTGTCAGTTCTGTCGGACGACCTAGATTTTCAGCTCTCAGTTTTGACGCCCCTTCAACTCCGTATCCGGAAGACCGAGGAATTGCTCTTGGTCGACCTCGCTGGTCCCATACTCTGCAGTAGGTGGAGGGGAGGCGTACTATCGATCGTACGGTTCGCGGGAACCCGCATACTGCAGTATCACATTCTAGTTATACTGATGAGTGACGTTTAATAGCCAAGAATTATCTTCAATAAAACCTTTCCAGCCCAGAAGCCACATTGTAACCTCGCAAGCATAATGCTTTGTAACGTGTTTGCTCTAATTAGTGCTGCTGCATTTACACTACTAAGCGTATTACTATAAACAACCAATAGTGAAAACAATTCATCCTCGGAACCCTGTCATATGTGGCTCAATATCATAAATGAATACTCGGATCCTGGAGTCACCAACACGAGCTTCGAAGCAGGGGCTAGTTACATGTTGGCGATCGTGGAAGAGCCGGTGTTCTATGCTGTGTCTGGGTCACGATGCAATCTATGGCGACTATTAGGAATGTAGTGTCATTAAGTGGCGAGCTGAGTTGCACCACTAAGTGTCCAGTCGAGTGCCTACTATCCCCGGAACGACAATCCGAAGGCCATATCGCTGTCATCTTTCTTCCCTTCCCCTCATTCTCATGTGTATCCTCTTTTATCAATGCATATTATATATATATATATCATTAGCAAGTCGCCTAGGGGATGAATAGAACATAGACGGTAACCATCAGTTCATCATCCTTGCGTCGCTGTCACCACCGATAATTATCATCACATCTCTTACACTCCCAAAATAACATTCTAATCATGGCCACCACCAGAGCTTGGCTTGACCCGAAACCACACTCCGTCGAAGGACACACAAAGCAATGCATCCTTCTCTTCAATGGCTCTGTCATCTGGGGTCCGATGGGATGTCACGACAACACTGTCGAGCTGCGAGACGCCCTTCGTAAAGCTGACTCCCGATTCGACATGATCATTATGGACAAGCCGCACTCTGTCGAAGGCCACACCGCCTGGATTAGCGTTAGTCGTGGCGAGACTCTTTATCTTGATAAACTTAACACCCACGATAACATGACGGGGCTATGTGCAGCCGTGCACGACGCTCAGCAGGTACGCAACTCCTCACATAGCTTTTGATATACCTGCCTTCTCCCGCATACTGGCAACTGTGTATAACGATTTGGATATATTGAAATCTCATACGAATCGATGAAAGCTGACGTCCTTCTAGTGAGGGCTGTCCTTACGCCCACTCTTCGCTTTGACCTTTTCGATTCCGGAGGTCGTTATGAAGAATGCGTTTTGTCACGGAAGGATTGCAGTGAAACAAAGGGTGACGGGATTTGATATGGAAGGTTGGCATCTTTAAGTCTTTCGATGGAAAACGCTGAAATGGGGTGCATTGAATCGCCTGTATCTACTTCTCGCGCGGAATCCCACACTCTTTTCCCTCATTCACTCGACGAATTAGTGACCTTGTAACAACTGTTTGTTGACCCTTGCGTAGCCTAATTTACAGAGCGCTAGCCGTTAGTACGCTACTGGACGTCAATATAACTACTGGGTCGCACTTACAAGATAGGCAGATAGTACGATAATGCGTACATTGAATCTGGTCGCTTTGTCTCAACGAGCTGGGGATAGAATTCTGAGAGACGTGAGTGACATTATATGTACTCTTATACCTAAGGGATGCTTACTTTAACTACCATTCAAAATGGAATTCCAATGCGGACGTATGTTGTCGTGAGGCTGTATTATTCTCTAAATCATCCTCATTGTCGAGGGCGTTGGTAGACACGGGATCAACCTTTTCCCGGCTCAGATCCTCAGGCATTAAACTAAACCAAACATGCCTATAGTCGGGGCTGTGTCCACGACCCCACTGTTTTCTCATACAAATTGGCATAGTTGCAGACATACCCTGGACGACTATTATGCTAACAGTCAGACTGACCTATTTACCTTGACACAAAACCACCCCTTCTGCTACTTCGCGAAGCACACGTGCCTGCTAGCCTTTGAAGCCTTTGGCAAAGGTGGGTGGTTTAGCTTTAAAAAGAGTATAATCTACGCAGAATTGAGAAATGAAGCTGAAAATACTGCCTTTTGATAAAAAACGCAAAGCGCGTGGTGTTGTTAATGACTAAAGTTATTGAAGTGTTACGGGTAGGTGTAAGGTCAAAGGTTATATTGGCAAAGTGGAAAGTGATGATTATTGGGAGGATTAGTAAGGGTGTAATTATGCTGCAGTTGTGGCTATAGTTGTGACTGTAATTGTGGCGCTAATAGACTAGGTCGCGGCCGTGTTTTTTTAAAATCCCCTGCTGGGAGATACAATGGTAATACCTCTAAAACGGCAAGATTAGGTGTGCCAAGGGGACTTGTAGGGGTATTAGTACGTACCTCCCCAGCATCTTCCTTTTTAGGTTTAGTTTAATGTCTGAGGATCTGACCCGACTTTTTCCATTGCAATTTCCATGAGCTCATATTTTCAGCCACAATCACGATCATCGCTCGCTTAACTTACCTCTTTTGTGGTGATTTAATGGTCTATAGTTAATAACGAAATATCCGTTTCTATAGCGCTCGTTTCTCTAGCAGCAGATGCTATCAAGATTGTTATGCTATTAATACATTAAAGCGAGAAGCATTACCTAATATCTTCATAATCTTATAGTAAAATAATACCATCCATAACCCCTTAGCGCAATACACCCCTTAGCACAACACTAAAAACAATAGGTCCTATATATATTACTCTTTTTAACCCCTTTATAAATAATCAACTAATAGCTTAATTAATTAGTAAAATATATTAATATATAACTAAATAGCTAATTAATTAAAATATCTATTTAGTACTTATATCTAGTAACCAGATCTTATAAAAAGATAATAAGGAATATAATTAAAATTAGCTAATTTAGCATCCTTATTTTTAACGCCTTTATTTTAATAACTTTATAATCATTTTCCTTAACACCTTTAGCTTTATTTCAGCGGTTTTTTAATAATATTAAAAATC